>OW052222.1:130160412-130417912 GCA_932526605.1 Nephrotoma flavescens | reverse complement strand
CTCTTCTATTTCTTTCACTTTCTATAACACATCACATTTCCCAGTTTCTAATTGAATTTCTATAAAATTCCATTCCAACCTGTTATATAGAGTTTCGTTTGATAAAAACATAACATATCTGATTACTTTATTTACAAAATTTGGCGCTCTATTTGCGATGGTTGAAGCCCTATTATTCAGTCCCAAATTAAATAACTGTTGCGTTTGTAATTATATTCAAGGGTGAAATGATACAACTTTAGAATAAAATAGTAAACATAATTTTTTGAATAAAAATTCGCTTTATTTTTCAACATAGTCTCCTTTTAACTCGAAACACTTATTCCTATTTTTTTCTATTTCATTAAAACTTCTCTAAACTATAATTTATCAAACTCGCCAAAATGAGCGTTCGTTTAAGCTATTATTTCATCATTTGACTCAAATCTCGTTCCTCATTCTAAGAAATAAATATGAAGGATGGGGGCAAATGGAAACCCCGTCATGATGGAAGAGCACGTTTTCCTCTTCAAATGTTGAAGTTTCTCCTCAATTTGTTCATTCAAATTGCTTAGTAATGATGCCTAATATTCACCTGTGATGGTTTTTCCCTTTTTAAAAAAGTCGACGAGTGTTATGCCGTATGCATCCCAAAATACAATGGCCATAACCTTACCAGCTGATGTAACAACTTTTGCTTTCTTTGAAGCACTTCAATCAGCTTCTACTCTTTATGTTGACTGTTTTTTTTTTTGATTTTTTGGAGTGTAGTGATATATTCATATTTCCTCGATCGTTATATCTCCAATAAATGCGGCACTCAACGTGCTGACAGCTTTTTCATATGTATAGTTTTTCGTGTATGGTGTTACAGCGATGGTTACAGTGTCAACAGTCTTGCACAACTTTAAACGATGGTAATCCATAATGATTTCAAAGACTTTTTCGACTATTTCTTGTGTTTTACATCTTTTTGGCTTCCTGAACGTTCATTATCATTTGTGATTGAGCTTCCACTCTTAAACTCGTTTTCCTAATTATAAATAATCTGAAAAAACAAAAAACCATTTTAAAAAAAATATTTAAAAAATAATTTTATATAAAATTATAAATTGTCTCTCTCGGTGCGTGGTTATTCTTAAACTGTGTGTGGCTGAAAACCTAATAATTAAACTACGGATTGTGTATGGATGTTGATGAGGATAGTACTTACGTATTGCATCCTTCAATTGTATTGCGGGAAAGCTATCTGTTCCCGCTAATCTATTGTTTTATATAATTCCAACAAACGCAAGGCGAAACGTTTTTTTAAAGTTACACAACACATCTTTTCGGTTTACCATCGTGAACTGCTGAACCACTGCAATACAACTACAAGAAAATAGTATAGTGGTGAGCAACTATTCGTTTTTTACTGTTTCATGTATGAATTACAACGCATGCTATAAGTACTTCAGTAAATAATGATTTGCAAGAATAAAAAATTAATCACGTTGCATGCCATGTTACATGTGACATCATAAGTTAGTTGTTGTGTTACTTCTTTAAATAAATTTTGTATAAAATAAAAAAAAAAAAACTTTGTTGTTTTTAAATTTTATCTTACAACTGTAACTAGTTCAAATTATTAATCAGACCAATTTACTTTAAGCTTGCGACAAATAGCTATGGCTGCAGTTTATGCTCCAACTGCACGGTAAGAAGGTAAATTTTTTTGTGATAAATAAATTTCCCTCCTCATGCTCCCACTTAATTCTTTGTTGTAGCTGTGAATATATTGTTGGTACCATTTTATGAACTGCTTGAGTCACTCAAACGATTATAGCATAAATTTGTAACATCTGGATAACCTATCAGCTGGATTAAGTTCTGATTTAACCGGCCAGAACCCAAACTATGATCGAGTGAACCGATTTCGAAGAAATTTGGTTCTGGCATACATTTAGGCAATTGGACCACACAGTTTCGGTAAGGATTAATTTAGATGAGTGGGGAAAGGTCTGGAGCACGTATGTTATATCATACATTGGGCAGACGTCGATAAAATAAAACCAATTGAATAATTCAAGTAATTAACTAATTTAATTATTATTTTTATAAATAAAATGGTGATACAATTCAGGTACATAATTAACATTGTACTTCAAGTACTAATTTAGGAACATACAATATAATTCAGTTTGATAAAAAAATAAAAATGTAATAATAATTATAAAAATAAAGTTGATTATAACTTAAGCAGTATGGTACTGCTTGAAACAAACTGTTGGATGTAGACCGATGTTGCATTTCTCGCATATGTATTTGGTACACTTACCACATTCACCACACCGTTTTTGAGTGTCACTTATGACAATTAAATGATTTAGGCCATCATATCTACTTTGTTTGTTTTGAGATCTTGGGCCAGGTTTTTTATTTGGCAAATGTGCAGTTTTTGTATGTAAGTTTTCTGACAACAAAGCAATTACGATCGATCGAATAAAGGGAAGTAATCTAATTTTGTGATTTTTCATTTTATATAAAATAAATAGATTGACTAGAGACCCATTCAACACAAACCGAAAATATGGCCAATACCATTTGTTGGATCTAATTCGAGTTCTATATAAGGACCGAAATCGGTCAAAAACATCCACTCCGCCCATACCTTGATTATAATGTTTGATGAGCATTGGTTGCAGAACAGAAACTTTTTTACGCTCGACAGAATTCCATCGAATACACGTAGTAGCTTCCAGCTTAAATGCATCGTCAGCGGAATTTGATGCAATTAAAACTTGGTTGTTATCTTTCCATCGGATTATTGTAATACCGTTCTCATTGTCGTTTAAGGCATGGTAGCTACCTTTGCTGGCTTTTTTTAAATCATTTAGTGGTGCCTTTTCCACTCTGTCGCTTCTCATTGTGCCAATAATGTTTACTTTTTTCTGCCTGAATTCTTCTAGTAAATTAAAAGAGGTGAAAAAGTTGTCCATAAAAATTGTGGAATTTGGCTGAACAATTCCATTAGCTAATTCCTGCACTACATGTTGCCCTAATGGTATTCCGTCGGCTCGCTCGGTTTTACCTTATAATAAAAGAAAGTAAGAAATTGAAATATAATTTCATAAATTTATTTTATCTTTACCGGTGTATGGTATGAATTTTAAGATATATCCATTGCTCGATGTAATGCACCACAACTTGAATCCAAAGCGAATTGGCTTGCCTCTGATAAACTGTTTCATACTGCTTCTGCCAAAATATGGTTCCATGGCTTCGTCAATTGAATAGTTTGTACATAAAGGTTGGCCAAGCTCCAAAAATTTTTCATTAAAATGGCTGATTAATGGTCTAATTTTATATAACTTGTCCTTTGGATCAATATTTGAATTATCATTAAAATGAATAAACCGTAAAATCCTTTCAAATTTATTTCGAGACATTGCGTTTGTAACTAGGATGTTAAATGCGTCTTCTTGTTGCTCCCAGTACATTCTCTTTGATGGCAGTTTGGAATATCCTGAGATTAACAATATTGCAATGAATTTGTACATATCATCTGTCGAGACAGTAAAATTCATTTCACCTTTTAAATTAGCATATTTTATGGTTTGTGCACAAATCTGATTAACAAATTGTTCAGTAAAAATCATTTTAAATAACTGCACGGGCTGTAGATCTTGGTTTATAAACTGTTCGACAATTGCTGGGCGAAAGTCACAGTTTATATTCGTCGGCCCAAGTGGTGAAGTGAGCGTTTCCTCCGTCCAGTTCCTAATTTTTCTTCGTTTAGGTTTTTTGGTACGGTTTTCAAGTTGTGGTTCCATTTCACTTACAAGAGATGCTACTGGTTCAAGTTCAGTCATTTGGTCTTGCACAATTTCGTTAAAGCATAAAGGCAAAATATCTGGCAATTCGTAATTTACACCTTCGACTGTCACATGAAGCTCGCCCTTACCCGCCAGAATTTTTTTCCCTAAAGATTCAAACTTCTCGCTAAATTCATCGTCACTGTTGGCATCATCTTTATCGCTGTCATCAACATCATTGGGTGGTACTAATACAACTTCGAAGTTTTCAATATTTTGTAGATTTACAGATTCTAAATCATTGTCGGTTAACTCTTCAAAATATTTCAGAAGTTGTTCGGTATCGCGCTCGCAATTAAATCTACAAAAAAAAAAAATTGATCACAAAACTGTATTTTATAACATACGCTGGGCACATTTATTATAAAATTTCACTTATTTGTGAAATATTACAACAGCCCAATGTATGATTCATCATACACTGATATAATAAGCTTATTAATTATTATACTAAAATACACAATAAACTAATGTTTACATTAATTGAAAGAATACACATTTATCAATAAACTAAATCACCAAACATTTACAAAAATCACCTTTATATAATTAATAATCATTAAATTTATAACTAACCTTCGCGGATACATTTTTCAACATGTTTAGTACCTCAATTAATACACTGAACTAATTTAATTTTTGACAGTGGTTGTTTTATAGGTTAGTTAATGGTTTTTACAATGCGTAATAAGTCACCAACACATATAAAACTTTCTATCTATTAAAGAAAACGATTAAACAAAAATTGCGTTCGACGTATGATTAAACATACGTTGGGTTCTAGCCGGTTAAGGTCATACCAGTGGGATGTGGGGAATATGCTTAATATATTGCTAGTGCGATTAGCAATATAAGATTTCCACCGTTAGTACCAAAGTGCTACATAATTCAAGACGCGCTGCTGATATTGTATAAGTGGACGACATTATGGGTTTTGAGGCGCTTACGAGCGTCCGGAGATTCGTGTATTAAGGTATTAGGGTGCCCTCAGGTATAACTATTCTAGTTGAGCCCTTTATGGAAAATACTCATTCCTATAGCTAATTTAAGACTGCTGCAACAAAACTTAAAACTGCTTCAAGATTATAGGCTAATCCGTATAACTGAAGGTGCAATTAAACCCAATCGAGTTTTCTGCTAAATTCAGCCGACATCTCGCATTTTGTATGTGCGGTGCGGTACGCACACGAATCGGCCCTCATGACAATTTTTTAAACCCAAAATCTGGGTTACCTACCTCTGATTTTAATCAATTGGTGACTGCTCATTATCATTCGGCATTGATAATAGCTTTGAGAAATTTTGATGTATTACATCTCCACTTTGTGAAGTCGCTCACTAATTAATTTAAGTACATCTCGTATGGTATGGCTTGCGCAGCCTCTTGATAATGGGTTTGATTCTTAACTGCCATCTCTTACAATACACGTACTCTGGGATGTATTAAGATTTGGCAGTGAATTGCTTCAATGTCCACCATGAGTGCGACTCAATGCGCTCGAAACTCCGCTATTATTTGATACAGTAAATTTTGTGCCATGGGACAGAACCGCAAACTTGTTATCTGACGGATTAGAAATAAATTCATGTGCTATAAGTCGCGGTATTAATTTAGAAAGGATTTGTGCTGATATAGCCACAGGTCTCTTTTAAATTATTTTTATATCGAGAAAAGTCGGCTTTTCGGCTTTTCACGATCTTCCAAAAGGTTCGTTAACATCTTTAATTGATAGCTATACTTAAAAACATCCAGTCTCTGCTATTGGCGTGAGTGGTTCCACTTATCGATCAATTAACGCCTTTTCTACCATATATTCCTTCCTCAACTCAAATATATATATAAGAGAGAAGCAGCTTGGTTAGCGGTAAATCCTCCAGAACGTATCCAACTTAAACTACTCAGCTGCGCTATATAACTTTGTTTTGCTCACTTAATTGTACTTCAGATAAAAGGGGCCAGAATTGATCAATTCCAATCAAAACTTCTATGAGAGTAGCATTTGCTTGATTTGGATCAACCTTCACTGTTAAAGGAGATCTAATATTGGTTTTATGGTGCGGAACGAGAGCGTTCATTAACATTCTAATTTTGAAGTGATTAATTCCTTTTGTTAGATCCATACTTTATAACACATGGTCGGAGTGACCCTCGACGCCACCCATACACACACAATAAAGCGGATATTCTCCAGTGACGGGGGTACTTTAGGGCATTGATTATGATTAGAAGCTGTTAAATATGTAAACGAAATGGACTTAAGGATAAATATTCAACAATATCATTGTATTTCGATTTTTAAATAATTCAATATAAAGTTAAAATTAAATAAAGGATTTATGATTTTAAGTGTTTTTATTAATTTATAAGTTAATCTTAATCTTAAAATGACTAAAATCAATATTTTCAAATTAAAATTAAAACTAAGAGCAAGGAATTTTTATCAAAAAAAAAATTATCAAAGAATTTGGACAGCAAATTCCCCAATCCCGACAAACAGTGTGTTCACATCGGGTCTGAAATGTGTCCAATGGTAAATGTCCAACCAAGTAAGTAAATGTATCGACTGAGGGAACAACATTTGGTGGAATACGCCGGGGTAAAAAGTATTTATGGGGAAACAAATTTGTAATCAATTTTTATTGTTTTTTCTCTTTATAGAGAGTAAAGCGAAAAAGAGAGAAATTTGATTTTTAGTAGATAGGGACACATTGGCTCGATTTGTGTACTTAATTGTTAATAAAAAGTATTGACATGTGTACTATATTGGCAAAGACATCCCAAGTAGCAAAATGAAACCAAAGATTCAGAAAAACCAGAATCGAGGTTGCATTTAAGAGTTTCTGTGACTAGTATTTTTGAACCGGTTCTAACATGTGATCAGTTTCGAATAATTTAAACGTCTCTGGACGAGTTTTATGAAACCCTTTTAACACCAGCAAAAGTTTTTAAATGGTTTCCAAATATCCAAAAAATTACTGGTTATTTTGAAACCATTGGTAAACGGTTTTATTTTGGAAAAATTGCAACGTATTTGAAACGGTTTATAAAAACCCTTCTATAACTGTTAATATTGATTAAAATACCGTATTATTGTTTCTAATAATTTTCTTCTATTTAGGTATTTTTACCACTGGAATTTATAATGGTTTACCAACTACTAAAATAATTCGCTAAGTCATTATGTATTTATTTTGTTTATAAGCACAAATAATATAATGGTTTGTATGTTTAGAGTCGCACGATAACGGCTGATAATAAACATGATGAATGACAAATCTTATAATAAGATTTGTCAAGTCACTTGGTAAACTCACCTCCGAAGTGGAAACCATTTGACTAAAAAAATTTTGGAAACTACATTATCGGAACTTTACATGATTTTAAGTTTTTATAGAATCAGCGAAACCCCGATTTTGATAGACTTGTTCTTTGTTATTGAAACAGAAACTTATTCATTTTCCGGAATTTCCAGTTTTTTACAAACCGCGTTAAAACAGATTTTTTCGGTTTTTTATTACGGTGTTTATGAAACCTAAAACCATTAGGTTTGTCACCGCTCCAAAGAAACTTAAAAGTGGTTTTAATATAAATATTTAAAATCATTTAAAACCGTTTCAAACAATCTGAGGTTTTTTTAAAACTATTTATAAACGGTTCCTCATTAGTAAAAATAAAATGAGATGGTATCAAAAACCACGACCAAAAGCAGTGTCTGCTAAGGCTTCGTAGCGTGTCGAAAACGTGCCTGAAACCATTTTAAAAACTTTTTGGTTTTAAAACCAAAGTTTCGTATTGGTTATAAAACCAAGTTGAAACCAAAAATTGCTATAGCTGACCGAATAAATTTAAAAGGAGTAAAAAAAGGCTATACATAATTTTTTTAAATGTTAAAATTGACAATCTTGTGTTTTTATTGCACATATTTAAAAAAAAATTATTTGAAAATTATACAATATAAAAAATTACACATTTTTACATCTTGAACTTAGGTACATGTAATACCATATGTATAGCATCCGACGAAATCTTCAGTGCTAGAATTTATGATTATTAGCTATCTATCTATGATTAATCGTCATTTTTTCGAAGAATGAAGACGTGTCACTGCTAATGGAAATAAAATATGAAACATTAGTGATCAGATACATTTTTATTAATAAAATTACTCGAACTGTCAATTACCTATTGTATTTAATTATTATGATTGCCCTCGTTATAATGTGTAACACCGATAACGTGTAGGTACCAGCAACTCGATGATAAAACGCCACAGCGGAGGAAAAAAACAAAATGGCAAACATAGAAACTAAAACAGAAAATAAGTATTTTCAAGAATCACAGATAATTATCTTTTGAAAATGTACCTCACCTTATTACTCGTAATATTAAAATAATTTTATTAAATGAAGTTTCATAATTTTTTATTAAAATGAAATTAAAATGAATATCACAACACTTTAAATTAATATTATTAAAAAAACTTTGGTGTTCCGACTATGTGGTTTATAACTGATCACACTGCGACTGAAAATAACTAAATGAAGAAAATTATTATAAACAACAGAAGAGCTGAGAAAATAATGAGAGGATACTGTGTTGCACAACAAAAGGAACACAAGTTAATATATTTAGAGACGCATGGTGGACTTTGTGTCCATAATGGGGATATTTACGGTCCCTCGTACTCATAAAGTTGGTCGGCTCTCTCGTCTTATCGCACAGGGGAATGTTTTGTTTATTTAGTACTTTCATAGACACAATTGGGACACAATTCTTGTTAAAATTTTATAACGAAATAAATTTTGTTTCAGAGAGAATAAGCAAGCAGAAATAGATTTTCTCCGATTTTCTGTGTCCATGAAGGGAACATTCACAGACTATTGCACTCAAATTGTTTGTCGGGAATATTTATTAACATGTCAAATATTTGTGGTAGAAAATATTTATCACACAATTCGGACACAGTCTTCGAATACAACAGCGAAAGTATCAAATTTACTAGCTCCGTAACTGTGACTTGCAATCCAATTAAGGTATTGGTATAGCTATACGATTGAGAAATATTGCCACCAACAACTTTTTATTATTTATTTTAAAAGTAAATGACTTGTTAAGCCGGCAAATTTATACTTAATGAGTACGGTGACCCACGCGCCAGCGTACAAAGGTGCCGATCCACAATTACGTGTTTAGACATACATTATAAAAAAAAAAATATATAAAATTTAAATTTAACACGACAACAAATAAAATGTTAAGTCTTAATTCAATAAAACGCCGGCCGCTTTATTAATTAGCACTGGCGTCTTTAAATGTATAAAAAATAAACGAAACGAATTAAAGAACAAAAAAAATGTACCTATAATCAATAATATAACTAATATCATCTCATTAACATAGGTGTAGTAAAAAATTAACAATTTAGTAAATGTAAGTGGTAATTATCACCTGTAAGTAATATGTTTAATTTTGTTGTTGGTTATTGTACACCATCTTCATACCGAAAGTGTATCAGTTTGACGAGTAAAAAATATTTTCAATATTCAATGGCGTCAACGTAATATTGAAGACGGTTTGGATTGGAAGCGACATGCGACTAAAGGAAGTTAGATGGTGTTCATACTTTTTAGTCGGTACCTGTATAGTTGAATTTATTTGTTTATCTAGTCGTGGTTGAATTTTTTTAAAAAAACTATACGACCTTGGAAGTTTAACATAAATGAAAATAATAAAATTTTATTTTATAATGACTAAAATTCTCCTAATTATCGAAACGGCTATTAGAAGTGATAATGGAAATTGATTGAATAACCTGAAGGAAATTTAATTTATAGACGTACCATACAGCTTACACTTCTATACATAACTAAATTATTTTCATGATTAGTTTATACGTGCGATGACTTTTAATGGTTGATTTTAAAGCCGTGGGCTGCCTCAATATGTACATATTGATATATATAGTATTGATGTGGATTTAATACGACCGTGAACGGTTTAATTTTCTCTGATTTAAATTTTTATGTGCGTCTTGTCACGCTTAAAAAATGTTTTATATACGGAACATGTCCCGCAGCTATTTTGGTATATAATCCATCCGTGTAAGAGAGGTAGTCAATTTTTATTTACACGTGAACCATATACGTACACATAATGAACGAATAATACCAGTGATGTTATTACCCAGAACAGAACCATTTTATATACTCGCATTATATCCCAGAGTATATAACATCCATAAATAAATTAATTTCAATTTAATGGAAATTGCTTTGAACTAAATTTGCGCTGTTAAAACTGCGAATTAATGAATTTTTATATATTGTGATGATGTTCCTCGCTAAATTGCATATAACCTTAGTCTAATTAAAATATTTTTAATTGAATTTCGTCTGCTCAGTTTACAGTTTAAATGCACATGTAAAATGAGATTATCGTTTTAAATTGAATAATTTAAATTTAAAATCGTAAACCCAAAAATGTACAGATCACATTTTAATTAAATCTTTGTGAACGAAATAAATTTAACCGCACAAGCTACACAAATGTGTGCCAGGTCACGTACATCAATCAAAAAACGTTATTCCAATTTAAAGCCAAAGTTCAACAAAATGTCTAAACGCTGATGATTCAATATTATACATAATCACTTAACTAAACATGATTATACAATTATATTTTTATATTTAGAAGAGAAGATGATAATAAAGTAATATTTTTTATTAATCTTTATCAATTAATTTAAATTAATCGAGAAAAGAAATATGCATGTTTATAATTTTATTTTCTAAATTATTAATTATAATTAATTTAAATTAAAGTTTATGTTTTATTTATAGTGACAGGAATGATAAGTATAGAAGTTACGTGCGAGCTATAAATTATTATGGGTAGATACGGAGTGTGTGTGTGTGTGTGTATGTGAGGCTGTGTGTTATCTTGCGGCGTAATACTTTTTACGATTAAGATGCGTATTCAATTATTATATAATTGAGGCATGAGCTTTTTAATTTATGTGAGCGTCTCGATTATGTGTCAACTATTAATGTATAATAATATCAAATAAAAAACCTCTTAACGAGGTAAATGTTCGAGTGACAAAAGCCGAATTCAATTCACAAAGTTTCTGATATCAAATTTGTGCCGAAAAAAACAATTGTATTCGATTTGTCAACGATTTTTCGGAATGTTAGTGCATTCAGCGCGTTGTTGTTTAACATTCAACAAACCGTTGACAAGTTGTTGTTTTTGACAGCTAGAAAGAGAAATGTAAACAAACGCGCCGAATGCACTAACATTCCGAAAAATCGTTGACAAATCGAATACAATTGTTTTTTTCGGCACAAATTTGATATCAGAAACTTTGTGAATTGAATTCGGCTTTCGTCACTCGAACATTTACCTCGTTAAGAGGTTTTTTATTTGATATCAATGATTTTGGCAAGGCAAATTGAAAATGAATTGACTTGCGATTCGTTTTATTGTTGTCAGTCGTTTTGACTTCGACTTTGAGTTCACACACACACACGATAGCACACAAGTGGCCGCTACGTGTTATTGTGCCTCATATACAGATGCGCGGCATTGAAATGACCAAAACGAACAACAAAGCCATGCTAATGCAACAAATACAGAAAAAACTACACTATAGATAGTTGTATTAGAATATATGTGTACATCGTATGTGGGCACTAGTTTAATAATTAGTGGTACGAAAGAAAAAAATTAACATGAGATTGTTAGTGTAACCAATACAATCTTCTGTAGTTTGTTGAATATTGGCATCTGCGTTTCAGACTTTGTTCAGAGCTTAATTGTTGTTCGTTTCGCGAAAAACGAATTACGCATACTCTCACTCAGCTGCCGGCTGTGTGTTACGGAGTGCGAATGATTCGTTCTTCTTCTCTCGGTATTCGTCACTCCAGTGGCCTGCGTCTGTGTATGAGGCACAAAAGAACGCAAAACAATAGAACGAAACTGTTTCAATAAAAGAATGGAAAACAATAAAACAAAATTGTTTCTATTGAAGAATGGTTCAATACGATTTATGTTTGGAAAGTGAGCAGATAATGGCGTAATCTCATCATGCTCTTGGCCTCGAAATAGTAAAGACTTATATTATCTTTTTTATGTTGAAAAGTAGGGTCAGGTCTCATCATTAGGTTCAGGTAGGTAGTTTTTTTTATTGTGTTTAGCACGATAACCTACGTTCTGGTGTACTGTTTCTATAGTGTGTGAAAGACGATTCTATTTCTTTATTTTGCATGCAATTTTTCAATCTTCATTTTGTAGTCTTTTAGTAGATTTTATTTCAGAATCCTTTACCACATGCCACAAACAGGTCATGCCGGTTGTGATCTTATTACACACCCGGTTCTCGTAGGCTATCGGCTGAACATTTGTAGTTTAGTTTTTAGTGTATGTTACAGAGTAGTAAAAATTTAGACCAGATGCATGTGTTTTTGGTAGAAATTCGATTGAGTAATTCAACAATTTTTTTGCATGTTTCTTGCTGTTTTGTCACTAACTGCATGCGGCTACCATTCATTTTTGATTCTTTAAACAATACAATGAAATATACATATTTTAGTGTGTTAGTTGGAAATAAAAGTTAATGGTAGCTAGCCTCTCGCTGATATTCCATCTTCATGCGATGGGAGGGGAGATAAGATCTATTTTTCAAAGAAATCATCATAATGATAAAAAAATATCGATTTTATGCAAGGAGACTCAAATGTTCAATGTTTTTGGTGATTTTTTCGATTACATCAATTTGTCAGTTTTTTCATTTTTTTTGTTATGAAAAAAGAGTCACTGGTAAAAATTCTCTTAGCAATGATAATAATATGATGTATTTATATTTCGTCGGCTCAGTATTATCTTGTCGTAAGTACCAAAATGTCGTTTTTCAGTTTTTTATACTAGTATTTTTAGTTTTTCTTCCTCTTTCTAAATCTACAATCCATTTTATCCTAGGTTATATGGTTTCTGAGTTACAGAGAATTTATTTATCGTAAATCCACACAACATCATAAACTTTATATTTGTATCGTATGTCACAAATTCTGGAGATACGACAAAGTCGCTAACACACATTTATAATACAAATGTCGTATGTCCAGCATAAGCAAATACTTTGATATACGTCCAATTTTTTTCTGTCACAAAATAAACCAATAAGATCACAGTACTCCACCAGACAACCACGTGAGCGGAATATATAATTATAAAGGTTATTCGCAATTTTAATTCAGTATCCTGGTTATTTTTGAATCTGAATGGTGCAAACCGCGGTTCTTTTTTATTTCCTATTGTTTATTTTGAATTTTTTTTTAATATGTTATTTTATTTTGAAACTACAGAATATTTGTTTTTGAAAATAAAAGATACATTCAGACGATGTTAACGAATGTTTTAGTTGCTTTCTAATTTGTACCATTAACAGTCAAACGTTCATTTTTATAAAATAATCTTACGTCTCCTAAGATTTTTACACATTTTATCGTAAGTCCATAAATTCTAATGTGATTTATGTATTTGTTAGTCAGAAGGTGTTTGTCGTATGAGCAAATTCGTAAGTCCATTGCAATATCGTAAGTCCATTGTTTGGTACAACTTCGAAAATTATACGACAAATTGGAAAACTGTTCGTGATTTTCCGGAAAAACTAGTGGATTTAACAAAAGTGTATTAAGTGGTAATGGTATGATAGGTTTGGAATTATTCTATTAAATTAAACACTTCTCGATGTTATACTATCTAAATAAGCTTTCAAACTTAAAACTCAATTTCCCAAAAATGACATATTTGGACTTACGACAAGATAATACTGAGGCGACGATTTGTGTCATTGTAACACGTTAATTCACTATCATTATGAACCGCAACGGACCGATATTAGGGTGCATATGAGCCAAAAAATGAAATTTTGCAAAAATTAAGGTGGCTTTTAAGTTATGGAGGTCAATATCTAAAATATACGAGTTTTCTGGGACAAACGGTTGATGTCATATTGTAGGTGAGATTTGTGGCTAATAATCCTGAAAATATGAACCAAAAGTCTTGGGCTCATTTTTTAGCAATTCGGCCTAATGTGGCCGGCCGATTTCGCATTTTTCAGTTTTTTGGCCAAAATGACCCTTCAACCTAATATTTTGAATTCTTTTTTTTGCTATTTGGTAGCTGGCGTCAATACCTTTCCAACGATATGCATATGTCCAGGGTATGTCGAATAGATTCAGCACTGTGGACGTGGCAAAATGGCCAAAAATGGCCGTTCAGAGGCTGGCTGCGGCCAACATGGCGGCCAAATCAAAAAGTTGTAGAACAAAAGTTGCTTAGTTTTTTAAGTACTACAACCCCTGAAAATATGAGATCAAATAAAAGAGGTACGGACAAACAAACATATATACCAAAGCAAGATTATATGGTGACGTCATAGAAAAATTTAAAATTGTCATAACTTTGGCCAAAATCATCCGTTTTGGACGTTTGAGGTGTCGTTGAATTGGTATTGACGTCTACAATCATAATTTGCTAAATAGAAAATAATTGGGGCATTTTTGGGGCAGTTATTTGCGAAAAACTGATTTTTTGGGGCAATTTTTGGAAGGTCATATCTCCACTTTATGTTGGTAGAAATTCATGCTTTTATACATTATTTAGGTTTATTTTTCAAGACCTTTCCAATGGTATATAACATGATCATGGCGGACTCAAAGTGAAAAAGTTCGAAACTTGCTGTATAATATACTTCGTTCGACTTCCAGCACAGTAGGTGCTTTCGTCACTCGTTTGGACTGCCGTCCAAAGTGATATAATCTTGAATGAATTAATGCATAGGGCAACAAGTGTGAACATTTTGACGTTGACGTTTAATAAATTTATGAGGAAACTAGATGTGCGGATTTAAGCCGATTGGAGTCGAAACATTTTGAAATTGTTTAGCTATACTTGGCTTTTATAATTTTAAAATATAATTGTTGTATAAAATGTAATTTTACAATATATTCTGATCACTTTGATGAAACTTTGATTATTGATAACTTTAAAATTCTGGTTTGATGCAGATCAATAACGTCAAGAACAATCTAAACAGGCAACTGGACTTAGTATTTTGTTCCGGCGCCAATAATTGCAGAGTTTTGGAAACAAGGTTCTCAGTACAATCGACTGTGAACAATGTAGAGTTAACATTAACTGCGAGGCCTAGTTTTAATTTTCGTAAGTCCCATTTTAAGTAGCTTAATGAATTATTAGCTAGCACCGATTTTAGAACCATTTTCGATAATAATCATAACCTAGAAACCCAAACTCTCAATTTTTATGCCGTGAATGCTTTCAACAGTCTAGATTAGACTCGGATTACTTAAATTACGTGAACGTTTACAATGAATTTTCGAACATGTCTCATGAACTCTATAATGATTACATCGATAGTATGCAGTCAGGAATAATCGCTGGGCCAAAGCGTTTTTGGGAATTCATAAACTACAAGAACTACTTAGATGGATATCCTTTTACGATGAAGTTCAGTAATAATTCTTCCGGTGACCCCAAAACTATTGCTGGCTTTATCGCAATATTTTTTAATACGGCTTACTCTAATACCGATATAGAGCCTGATGCGCACTACATCAGTTAGATGGATAACAGCGCTTTAGCATCTCCGTTCCCTATTCAAATTGATCTCAATACTGAAGTAAGGAGTATCAACAAGCTAAAAGATGAATTTCCCGCTAACCTCGATGGCTTGCCTCCTATCGTTTTAAAACACTGTGATAGTAACTTAGCTCAGCCACTTACAACGCTGTTCAAAAACTCGGTGCCGCACGGAATATCCCTATCAATATGGGAAGGCCCTTCTATAATTCCAACCTATAAGAAGGGATGTAAATCAGTATACTCCATTATAAGTCAATTGTCCTGTATCTCCAACTTAATTGAAAGTATTGTATATGACTCATGGAACCACGGATTTCAGCAAGGCATTTGACAGGGTTTCCCATAAGATAATTTTATTTAAACTCAAGGCGCTTGGTTTCGCACCTCAATTTTTTCATCTTATCCATGAACGATGTAAATTTCGTTATCAAAAACTTGTCAATATCCATTTATGCAGTCGATATGAAAATTTGCCGACACATCTTGAATTCCATCGATGTGAACGTATTACAGAATGACCTTAATAACGACATATGCTAGTTTGGTTTGGTCCCCATACCTTATGAAGTGCATATACGAAGAATTGAAGCTATGTACAATTTTATTTTTTTGCGCTGTGCTCGGCGCGGATTTCCATGGGTGGACATTTACAACTTGCCTCCTTATCGCAACCGCTTGGAGCTCATTACCTTAAAGCCACTCAGTAAGCGACCATCTAGTGTGGACATCGTTTTCATCCATCAACTTTTATCTAGTAGAATAGGTTCTTCAGCTCTACTCGAAAACATAACTCTTAAGGTAAATGCTCGTACTTTGAGAATGGTACCTGCTTATAGAATTGCTCCTCACAGAACGATCTGTACGGCCACAACGAGTCTATTACAAGAATGCTACGTGAGACTTACAAATTTTTCGACTATACCACATTAGCAAAATCGCTATTGACCCATATTAGCTCAGCGATCTATACATAGATCAATACAAAACATTTCCTAAAAAGAAAGTTGGAGAAATTATAACGAAACATTTTTACTGCAATGTTTTGTTTAACCCTTATGTGAGTGACAAGGTACCCGGGTATCTTTGCACTTTTAAACGTCTAGCTTTGTATGTTTCAGTCATAATAAAAAATTTTAATTTTATGAGAACTTCTAGTTCAATTGATAGATTACGATCACATTTAAAAATGAGAATTTTTACAACTTGGACGCACGTGAGAGCAAAAAATAGTATAGTTATACGAATTAGAGTAACAAAGGTACCCGGATACCTTTACACATTTTACACTATATTTGAAAGAAATAGTATGCAAATATTTTATAGTTTTGTGTTATATGTCAATGTATTTCATTGTTTGTACATATTTCTGTTTATTTATTTCAATTAATTTATGTTTATATTTTTATTTATTTCAAAAAAACTAAACAAATATTTTTTTTATTACTATCGATCATTTTTTCATTGATGTGACACGTTGGATTATTTACGTATTTTTGATGTGTAAACATCTTTACGCGCGCCTACCAAATTTTTTTGTATTAGAGTAAACTTGTAAATGAAACGAACGGAAATGACGTATACCTACTTCGTTTGAAAAAAAGCAAGAAACTCAACAAAAACAATTTTTACTTTACATGGCATGCTTTTATGTATATGTATAATAGTAGGGAAAATGAAAAAATTAATTTAATGAATGAAATAGAAACCATCGACATTTCCATCGATCAGAAAAATCAAAAAAAAATTACGATACAAAATACGAATTACGATTACGAAATTGCATACTCATACGATTTAAAACACGGTCATCAACTGCTGTATATTGCTTTATCACGAGTGACGAATCTCTAGTCGCTGTTCATCACGTCGGCTATCAATGATCATTTCTTCTACTGAATGGGGTTATAATGACATCTCGTTTTCAACAATGAACTGCCAGAGTCTCAGGTCACAGTCACGCAGGTATGCTCAATTCATTTGGTTTTCGAGACCTGGCTGCACAATGACGAACTTGTTAATATTCCTACGGTTGAATGCTGTTTTCAGTTCAATAGAGATGGTCAGTGGGCTGCCGGAGTAGCAATTCCATCAAAAGATCCATAAAATGAGCATAGTGGACACAAATAATTTGATGTACTTTTTCAAAACCAATATTGACGTATCAAATGGACTGGCGAATGGAACTATAGGCTGTCTAAAGTATATCGAATGCATAGGCATCCTAACCAGGACAACGAGAACGATGAAAACGTCGACAGTAAAAAATATCAAACGACTCTGGATGGATTTCGGTTCAAATTCACAAGTTGGCAAGAAGGTCAGGTGGCTTGAAGCTGGATGGGCGCAGAAAACGAATATCGACCGATGTTTGGTGCCCATTTCTAGAAAAAGCTCAACTATTAATCGAAACAAGTATTAATGTTAAGCATAAACAACAATTAATATAAAGCGTCGTACCTTCATGTGCCACCACAAATCATGCATCACACGGTGGTACCTACAACGAGATAGTCAGTATATACTCTTACGATAAAAGACACAGTTAATAAATTGTGTATATTGCTTTAGCACGAGCAACGAGTCTCGAAGGACTGTTCATTACGTCGGCTATCGATGATCATGTCGTCTACCATGTACGTAAAAATGGGACCTCAATGGGTCTTCATCAAAATTAGCTATCGCGCCTCACTACAAATCCGCTTTATCCGTTGTAATGGCGAATTTTGTACGAGATAATAATGACGTCTGGTTTTTAACATTGAACTGTTAGAGTCTTAGGTCATACACATCACCTCGACCTAACTGACACAATCACGCAAGGATGCTCAATTTTCTTGCTTTTCCAGATCTGCGTTCAGTTCAAGAGAGACGGTGAGTGAGCTGCCGGAGTAACAATATATAAAAATTCAAATAGAATACTCATACCATACAGTCACCACTCATAAAGAAATCATCGTTGGACAAACAACTGGTATGAGCGTAACAACACAACTCATTGATGATATATGTATACGGCTGAACTTCAGTTTCTCAATGGGAATAAGATGCTTTTTGTAGTTGTATTAACCTCGCTGAATAAATGTTTCGAAGACATAATGAAGTTCATACATTTCGTCCTTGCCCCATATCCTAAAGAATTTCAAAAATTCTCCAAGGAGACTATCATCTTTTGCCGGTGATTATGAGCGGGGATTTCAATATTAATGTTGCTGTTCCTCAAGCTGAACCACTTATAAACTTCCTGCGAGACGAATTCGATTTGCACATGAACTCAGATCGAAATATATTTACTACTAGATATGGGACGACCATATTGTGCAGTTTTTCAATGAAAATTTTTAAAGTTAGAGTCGACAGTATATAATATATCTTATTTTAGCTACCAAAACCCAATTGTGTCGATTATACCGAAAGAGTAATAGACCAATTAAACGATAATAAACAAATGAAAAACTCTGGTTAGTAAAATTGCATTCCTTCTTCCTTCAAAGTAAACTGTACCCACGTACTGTACACGCGCCATGTTTACACATCTCCTTGAGAGTACTAATGGACTCACTCATTTTTTTTTACAGAATGTTTTTTGAAAACTGACATGTTACGGCTAATGCAAAACTGTTTTCAATTTATGTAGTTTTAGCAAAATCCGTTATAAATTTCATAATTGCAAAAAAAAAATGAAAAAATTAGTTTCCAGAAAAAATTGCATGAATTGCATGATCCAGCGTTAAAGGAAAGAAAGTATGGGGTGGTTGGGAAGTTGATTGTGTATAAGTAAGTGTCGATTATCATATTCGTTTGTCACACAGATAGTGACGCTAAATGGAAGAATTTCCTACGATTTGTGTATTTAATTCGAGAGTGCTGAAATATACCAATATACAGAACAATCACAATAACACCATTACAATTGCAAAAACCAAAGTAAAAAATATCTTAATTTGCGTGACTAAGGTACCCAGGTACCGGGTACCTTAGTCACGCAAATTAAGATATTTTTTACTTTGGTTTTTGCAATTGTAATGGTGTTATTGTGATTGTTCTGTATATTGGTATATTTCAGCACTCTCGAATTAAATACACAAATCGTAGGAAATTCTTCCATTTAGCGTCACTATCTGTGTGACAAACGAATATGATAATCGACACTTACTTATACACAATCAACTTCCCAACCACCCCATACTTTCTTTCCTTTAACGCTGGATCGCGGATAAATTTGAATTTTTGACTTATAGATGGCTATGTGTAAGAATCACAACAATCAGTTTCGAACAAATGAGACTATTGATTTGAAAAAATCAGTCTTCTCATCAGGTCGCGGCAACTGATGTTGTATTATTACATTGGAATATTGTCTATATAAATAGAACATACCATGTAGTTGTACTACTAGCGAATTACTTGCTTAGTGTACGAAATTTGATTCTTTCACATTTCCATCTATGTTCTATTTCAACTAACTTTTCGCATTCACGAATTTTATTATATATTTTACTTTGGTTTATGCAAAGACAGTATAGACAATATTCCAATGTAATAATACAACATCAGTCGTCGCGACCTGATGAGAAGACTGATTTTTTCAAATCAATAGTCTCATTTGTTCGATTGTTGTATGTTCGATTGTTGTGATTCTTACACACAGCCATCTATAAGTCAAAAATTCTACGATATTTTTTTTCTTCACTCACATGAGGGTTAAATAAAAATCCTTTCGAAAACATAATAATTTAGTGTAGATTTTGCAATCGCACCGGTACACAGGTGAATTATGTAAATTACCATAATTTTACAGAAGACATTTACAATTATATTTTATTACATAATTTCAAGGACTTTGAAGGTAAGTTGTTATCTGCAAAAGTTTTTTATTTTCTTGCATTTCAGTTATGCATTTTTTGTTTTCTAAATTCGTCACAAAATTTTTTTTTTTTTTTTTATCCATGCCATCTGTTTTGGGGCCAAAGCACTCCCTGCTCTTTCGCGGTTTTTATTTTTTCCGTCTTATTTTACGCATAACCTGCCAAATCGAAGACGTACGGCTATAGGGCCGATTTAAGACCATCTGCACATTGCAAGCTAAATGCCAGCCTACACTGACATGGAAGATGGGTCGGCCCATGAGTTTTGCACTCCGACATGTCCGTCTCCGACGGTCTCTCCTTTTTCGCGGCGGGGTCTCATTCTGCTAAATCGAATATGTATATACATTAATACATACAGTATCGGCCATTTTATTTTCCTAATTAAAGATCTTTAAACACATTTTTTTATTTTGATTAATATTAATTCATTTTTGTTGTTTCCTTTTTAATTTTAATTAAGTAGAATTGATATCCTTGTTTATAATTCCCCTGAATTATATTCAACAAAATAACATTAATATTGATGATGAGTCACCGTGTGCGGTCAGGGAGAGGTGATTGGTCGTTGGGAATTATTATTACTACAATGTGAAACAACACGGAAAACTGCGATAATTCACTCTGAAATACTATTTACCAATAGGCACCTGCATATATAAATCATAATATTACATGCAGATAAATCATAAATGCGTTATGACAGAAACAAGACAAAAAGTACCCACATAAAACAATCAAAGGCAAATAATGCTGGAATCAAATGTGCTGATCTTGCAAAATCAATAAATATTCGCCTTAAACACGAATAAGCATACATTTTTTAGGCAATTACTATAGCATTACATCATTTCGTAGTTTGTAAAAATTAAGAAAAGGCTCTATTACCCATAATAACACGCCATTGCAAAATTAAGTTCTATCTAAATAGGAAAAATAAAACAAAGAGAAATTACTTATTCGAAGAGAAACAAGACTAGAAGAGAAAATAACCTACATTCTAAAACCGACGGTTTAGACATCGAAACGGAGCTACCGATATATACTCGTAGGAGTATAAAAGTAATTCCCTTTCTGAAGTAGATGAAAAGAAATAGAATTCTGACTTAGTGTCAAAACAAACTTATTTAGGTGATTTTACTTATGGTGGAAAAAGTTCCTATATAGAAGCTGACACTTCCAGTGGACTGATTCCAGCCAAAAAACGCTAAGATCTCCCAATTTATGGAATAATCTTAAGTATTCAGTTTCACCAGATTAATCAATCCGTCTGGTTTTTCAACAAAAATAAGGCCTAATAACGAAGGCCTTATTTTTGTTGAAAAACAGTTTTTGGAAAGAATGTAATTTTCGCTTAAATTTTGGAAAACTAATCTAGACCGGATACAATTTTCAAAATATTTGCAAAAAACCAAAATCTTGTATTGCCGCTGAATCTTCATTTTTCGTTGAAAATCAGGTTTTTGGCAAAAATTCGCTGAAATTTTTGAAAACTGACCTTGACCGGTATTGTTGCAAATTAATTTAAAATATTTTAGCTCTTGGTTGTTTTCTCAAAATGATATACTTTCAAGTTTTAACTTCCGGTGGAGTGATTTCAGCTAAACCTCACTAGGACCTGACAATTTATACTAAAAGCTAAAGTTTGAAGTTTCATCTTGATGACTCAATCAGTTTCATCTTGATGACTATGGGGTACTACTAATCGAATATTGGTTAAATTTTTTTAAATCGTCATTTCTGCTTAAATTTTACAAACCTTTTTAGGGCGGTATTGTTGCAAAATAAATAAAGAATGAGTTAGTAAATGATATACTTTTCAAAATTTTGGAAAAAAACAAAAAAAGCTCATATGGAGGCTGCTTCCTACGGTAGACCGATTGCAGCCAAAAAGCAGTGGGATCGCACAATTTATGAGAAAAGCTTAAGTTTAAAGTTTCATCGATTTACAAATGTTTGTGGTAGGTCATTTGGAAAAAAACTGTACATGAATTAATTTCCTAGGTAATTATTTTGATTTTTAAAATCCTGGTTTTCAAAATCCGGCATAAAAAAATACCGATGGGATTTTAAAATGATGTTTGATAAAGTTCTGGAACATTGCCATTAAAGATGGAACTAGGCTATTTCTTAATCGATAATGTTTAAATTCGTCACGTGCCATGGAAATGGGGTTGAAAATGTTGCAAGTACAAAATCTTGCATAACTATGCACTAACTAAATAATGCAGTTATTTTTCTTTTTAGTAGGTGTCTTTAATGTATTCTATATAATCTGCGCCTACGTGCAGCACGCAGCGCGACATGTTTGCCGCCTCTGACTTCACAGCTTTATTTTCTATTAAATTTTTGGTAAGGTCTCTTATTTTATGTTCAAATATTATTTGTCCGGCCGGCCCGAATTAATAAAAAATATTTTTTTTTTTTCAAAAATCAAGACTTAGAAAACTGGGATTTTGAGAACCGGGATTTTGAAACCGAGATTTTGAAAACTGGAATTTTGAAACTGGGTTTTTGAAAACCGGGATTTCGTAGGACACCCGTTTTGTCTATATCATACAAAATCTTGTCTACGTCCTTATAACACACAACATTCTTTTTTCTTTTTTTCATTTTGTGTTGAATGCTTTTATCCATAATTATACTTAAACAAAATATGCGTTTATTTAATTAAATTAATAAATATTCGAAATAAAGTAAAATCAGAATAAAGTGTGAAAACTAATAATTGATCAACTTGAAACAAAACTTGTAAATGTAATGAAATAAATTGATCCGACCGAAAACTGTCACACATAAGGTGTTTATGTTCTTCTATCCATCTTCATTTATAATTCGTTTCGATCTCTTTTAGTGAGGGAGATAGCATATATGGAGATAGACACATCTAATCAAATATGATTGAAAAGATTACATTGAAAGCCTTACTATTTTTGAGGTCTAAAAAATATTTTACGAAAAACGGTCTTAAAACACATAGATTTAGATAAAATTATTCGAATTTCTCGTTGTCTATTTAGTGAGTTGGTGTATACAGGGTAAATTTTTTTTTTATTAAATGCGAGTCTTTTATCTCGGAAACGGTGCAAGACAAGATAAGAGAAAATTGGACGTTTAGTGGTGATTGACCTTGAACCCTAGTTTTGGAGATAGCGATGAAAGTTAATTTTTCATACCAAGTATTTGTAAATTCTACACTGTTTTATTGTAATACCAAATAAAAAAAATAAAGTCAATTGCTTTTTGTTCATAAAACCAATTGATTATAATTCCTGTAGTAATGATGTTTTATGTATGGAACTTATTTTCTCTCATAAGGCGAGAGCTCAGTTGTTTGATATATTGCTCCACATCGTGCAATATTGTCAGTTAATATGATAGGTCCTGTAAAATTGCAGCTAGCACATTTACAACAATTTTCTCTTGAGTCTTATGGCGTCTCGTTGGATTTCCTATATGGTTCCGGTAGTGTCGAGATTATTTGCTAAATGAGTGAATTAACATCTTCCAAAGTGATGATGATCTGAGTATTGCTCAGCGTATAATATAATCGCCTCCCATTCATTTTGCCGAAACACATATGTATACCATTATCATATCGAAAGCTTCCTTATTATTGTGCAACATCTTTTTAAGAATATTGTGTATTGATTTATAATTAGAAATTACGGAGATAATTGTAACGTGAGTGAAGAAAAAATATTTTAGTTTGAGTGATTAAGGGACCATTACATGCATTCGTTCTTGAAACTTGCTTTTTTTTAAATTTTTTTTTGCAATTATAAAATGTACAACGGATTCAGCTAAAATTACATAAATTGTAAACCACCTTGCATTAGCTGCAACATGCCTGTTTTCGAAGACATTCTGAAAATAATCCAACGTGTTACATCAATGAAAAAGATTATCGATAGTAATAAAAAAAAATGGTTTGTTTTTTAGAAATAAATTAAAATTTTAACATTAATTAAATGAAATAAATAAACAGAAATACAAAATATGAAATACATTGACATAATAACACAAAACTATAAAATATTTGCATACTGTTTCTTTCAAATATAGTGTTTAATCGAGATCTTCCACTAAAGCTTCCGTTGCGTAATCCAAATTTTTGCTCGATCGTGGTCTAGTTCCAGTTTCAAGATATACCAATAAGCTGGTTAAGGTTTTGTCTCTTCTATGATTCATTATTTCCTTAATTTCGTTGAGTAAGATTTTATTTGAATCACTGTGGGTTTTCTTTAGAGAGTTAAATATGTTAATGTATAAACGCTCTCTGACAACCGAAGTGTTGAATTTTCTTTGCTGCGTCAATACGTCAAGCAATTTTTGCAAATATGTTAATGGTTTTCCTTTCAGTCACGGTTTCATAACGTAGATCAACTAGTGCATGATTAACGCCATCTTTAAAACGTAAACTCTTCGCACGATCGTAGCCACCGAATTCCATCTTCTTTTTACGTCGATAAGGAGACCAAGATTTTTGTTTTCCTGCTTGATCATATATTTTTGAAGTTTAATTTTTTTGGCTGCAAAAAACTTTCATTTTTTTTACAATTTTCCGTGCATTGTTTTTAATAAAAGAATTATTCACGTTGACCTCCAGTAGACAGGATTCTTCCGTAGACCAAAGAAAATTATCATTAAAATTATCATGAATGGTATTACCATCGCCGTTAAGGAAATCTTCTTCGATCGCACTATATTCCGATTCGCTATCAAATATAAATAAAATAAAAAATACAGTTGTTGCACAAGTCATAAACTGCAGTGCTGTGCATGAAATATTGAAATTTCGAAGTTCAAAAAAAAAGAATGAAAGTACAAAATATTTTGGGAAATTAAAAACACTCTGCATATTCGCGTATAAATAAGAGATCACTTATGTCCTATTAAAAATGGAGAAATGTATCGGATGTATATATTTGGGTGGTCCCTGTTTGTACAGGGCGGAAAAATGTGGAGATATCTAACGGGATACAGTCTGGTTAGTCAATTTTTCACTTTCAAACGAACAGAAAAAATTTTTAAAATTTTTCTGCAGCCTAAATAAAAATTGATGTGCGAATAGAGGAGACCAAAACATTAAAGATATCGCAAATCGGTTAAAAAAATAGCGAGTTTATTGCCAATTTTCGAAACTAACAAAGTCCCAAATAATAAACGTTTTTTTTTAAATCCTGGAATTTATATTCAAAATTTCAAAAAAAAAAAAACATAAATATATAAATAAAAATGAGGTACAACGAATAAACAATGGAATGTTTTATGATGTCATAACAAACCGTATGAGTCATAAGGACTGAACATAGTTGTGTTTTATGATGTCATTATCATAAAACACAACTATGGTAATTCCTTATGACTCATTCGTCTCATTAGTTTTTGCATTTATATTCGCCAACCGCTACCGCCAATATGTTTCATTGTATCATATAATATATAAACAAAATATAAATGCAAATTAATTTCAGTTTAAATCTAATTCTCTTGAGAAAAGGACACAAATGTGTAATAATTAAATCTAGTCCCTTTAACAGTTTTATTAATATTTTTAAGAAAGTGCTACTAAAGTTGATAAAATGGCAGCAAGTTTACGGTCCACTACAGAAGTTTATCTTCTTGGCCATGAATACTGTCAAATTTTTGGTTACCGTCAAAAAAGTAGGTGTTGCGCCTTTTTTCAATCACCGTACTGTAAAGTTAACTATTCGTGAAAATCCAGCTCTGGCAATTTAGAAAGTGTCTATTTTTTGGTCAAAAGCACGAATTCCAGTGAAAAAGGAACAACATTCCGTTGAAAATTGGAACAATTGCATGATTGGAAACATCTTCTAAAGAATAAAACATTCAAAAGTTTACCGTAAACTGGATGATATTTTCCATATCGCAAATACCAATGTTGGTCCATGACCATGCTGGTCCATGATGACCAGTGAAGACGACAATCGATTCCTCTTGCCACAGCGTGAGAAAGGGCGTCCTGGATATTTTGCCGGAGCCAGACAAAATGAAATTGAAAAAGAAAAGTAGAAATTGGAACGTATGAAGGCAGAAAAAAATCGTAAACGAAGATATCTTGATGAACAACATAAATCAATTCCAATAGACTCACAAGCATTACTTTCGTCATCGGAGAGTGACCGCGAAAGGATATCTGATACCAACATTAGCTTCGAAAATATAGGGAGCAGAAGGAACCCCTAGAGGAGCAAATTTTTCATTAATCATAGAATATTGTCAGCTTTGGATAAGTGCGACAGATTGCGCATCGTGCAGCAATGCACGTAATCAATGCCGTTGCCGAAAGTCTTAAACATTCCATTGATGAACTCGTTTTGAATCGAACAACATTTGCTTCAAATACTGGAAGATTAAATGGAGCCGCTATTATTTTAGACCAGACACTGGAACGAAGTTTCACAAGTTATTATATCTTCCTTGTTGACATCACATCACATATGTGAATATGTTGAATCAATAATGAGCAATACATCAAGAGTAAATGTTCCGTTATTTGTGAGATTTAAGAATGACTGGAATTCCTTGAATAAGGATAATATCAAAGCTGGCACAAATGATTCCAACATTCATATACAATTAAATTGAATTGGCAAAGGAACATGCTTGGGATGATTACAAAGAATTATGGGAAATCACTCTAGTTTTTTGAGCATGATAGCAAATAAAAATGTCCGTTTCCATCTGCCAGGGCTTATGTGATCATGCTCGTTCTATGTCCAAAGCCATTTATGTATTGAAATTATTTATCTTTCGTGAAGAATTTAAGCTAACAGCTCAAGAACAGAAGATGCATTTGTCGTACGATTTTATATGAAAATTTGGTTCTGTTGCACTAAAGCTGCTAAAGCACCAAAGCTGGATTTGAACTAATTACGAGTGCTCTTAACCTGCACCGACCATATTAGCCCGCCTCAATGAAACCTGTACTATAATTTGTTACACGTTTATTACAAATTATTACAACAAATGCCGATTTAATTACAGTTATCGTTTTCGACGTACGAGTGGTCGGTTTAGCTTATAATTAAACCTACACCGCCAAAATTGTAACTTTTGATGTAGCTATGATATCGGGATGGTTTTTGGACCAGAATTTATTGCAAATTAATTGCATTGATTAAATAGTTCAAGATCAGCACTATACTTTGACTAAGAGTAAATTTTTCCCCAAACGATTATTTATGACAAAAACATCGATTTTACCAATATTAATAAATTATTACACCAGACCACCACAAGATATTGAGTCAAATGTTACTCCTTGGACCTTGTGGAGGGCAGATCAACCTTATCCAGGTGTGTAATAAATTATCATTGTGTCAGGTTACACGGAATTGACCCAAACCGTAAAGGGTTCAAACTTCTAATTTAAAGTTTGATTTTATCACCTTCAACAATTTATTAGACCAGACCGCCACCAGATATTGAGTCAAATGTTACTCCTTGGACCTTGTGGAGGGCAGATCAACCTTATCTAAGTGTGTAATAAATTATCTTTGTGTCAGGTTACACGGGGCTCCAAACCGTAAAGGGTTCAAACATCTAATTTAAAGTTCGGTTTTATCAACTTCAACAATTTATTACAACAAACCGCCACCAGATATTGAGTCAAATGTTACTCCTTGGACCTTGTGGAGGGCAGATCAACTTTATCCAGGTGTGTAATAAACTATCTTTGTGTCAGGTTACACGGAATTGGCTTCAAACCGTAAAGGGTTCAAACATCTAAATTAAAGTTTGATTTTAACACCTTCAACAATTTATTACAACAAACCGCCACCAGATATTGAGTCAAATGTTACTCCTTCCTTGGACCTTGTGGAGGGCAGATCAACTTTATCCAGGTGTGTAATAAATTATCTTTGTGTCAGGTTCCACAGAATTCAGGTTCCACATCGTTTGACGAAATTTTTCATTCGATAAAAATCGAAATTTTTAATACGTTTAAACTAAATTTTACATTTTCTTCGTCATTTCAAGACTAATCTTGATAATCATGTAATAATTAATAATTAAGTAAGTTGCCCTTGACAAAAGCTACAATTTGAATTCAACCCGACCCCTTATCTGGTGCAGCTCTGAAATGGAAACTCATTATAGGTAGAAAACCCGACCATTAAACTAGGAACTTCATCTATTCATGAAGCTATTTCCGTCTAACCTGACACAAAGATATTTTATTACACACCTGGATAAGATTGATCTGCCCTCCAAAAGGTCCAAGGAGTAACATTTGACTCAATATCTGGTGGCGGTCTGGTCTAATAAATTGTTGAAGGTGATAAAATCGAACTTTAAATTGGACGTTTGAACTCTTTACTGTTCTGGAGCCAATTCCGTGTAACCTGACACAAACATATTTTATTACACACCTGGATAAGGTTGATCTGCCCTCCACAAGATCCAAGGAGTAACATTTGACTCAATATCTGGTGGCGGTCTGGTGTAATAAATTGTTGAAGGAGATAAAATCGAACTTTAAATTAGATGTTTGAACCCTTTACGGTTTGGGGCCAATTCCGTGTAACCTGACACAAAGATAATTTATTACACACCTGGATAAGGTTGATCTACCCTCCACAAGGTCCATGGAGTAACATTTGACTCAATATCTGGTGGCGGTTTGGTGTAATAAATTGTTGAAGGTGATAAAATTAAACTTGAAATTAGATGTTTGAACCCTTTACGGTTCTGGAGCCAATTCCGTGTAACCTGACACAATGATAATTTATTACACACCTGGATAAGGTTGATCTGCCCTCCACAAGGTCCAAGGAGTAACATTTGACTCAATATCTGGTGGCGGTTTGGTGTAATAATTTATCAAATAAAAAACCTCTTAACGAGGTAAATGTTCGAGTGACGAAAGCCGAATTCAATTCACAAAATATCTGATATCAAATTTGTGCCGAAAAAAACAATTGTATTCGATTTGTCAACGATTTTTCGGAATGTTAGAGCATTCAGCGCGTTGTTGTTTAACATACAAAAAACCGTTGACAAGTTGTTGTTTTTGACAGCTAGAAAGAAAAATGTAAACAAATGCGCCGAATGCACTAACATTCCGAAAAATCGTTGGCAAATCGAATACAATTGTTTTTTTCGGCACAAATTTGATATCAGATATTTTGTGAATTGAATTCGGCTTTCGTCACTCGAACATTTACCTCGTTAAGAGGTTTTTTATTTGATATCAATGATTTTGGCAAGGCAAATTGAAAATGAATTGAATTGCGATTCGTTTTATTGTTGTCCGTCGTTTTGACTTCGACTTTGAGTTCACACACACACGATAGCACACAAGTGGCCGCTACGTTTTATTGTGCCTCATACACAGACGCGCGGCATTGAAATGACCAAAACCAACAACAATATGAGGCCATGCTAATGCAACAAATACAGAAAAAACTACACTATAGATAGTTGTATTAGAATATATGTGTACATCGTAAGTGCACACTCGATTAATAAGTAGTGGTGCGAAAGAAAAAAATTAACATGAGATTGGTAGTGTAACCAATACAATCTTCTGTAGTTTGTTGAATATTGGCATCTGCGTTTCAGACTTTGTTCAGAGCTTAATTGTTGTTCGTTTCGCGAAAAACGAATTACGCATACTCTCACACAGCTGCCGGCTATGTGTTACGGAGTGTGAATGATTCGTTCTTCTTCTCTCGATATTCGTCACTCCAGTGGCCTGCGTCTGTGTATGAGGCACAATAGAACGTAAAACAATAGAACGAAACTGTTTCGTTAAAAAAATGGAAAACAATAAAACAAAATTGTTTCTATTGAAGAATGGTTCAATACGATTTATTTTTGGAAAGTATATGCTCTTGGCCTCGAAATAGTAAAGACTTATATTATCTTTTTTATGTTGAAAAGTAGGGTCAGGTCTCATCATTAGGTTCAGGTAGGTAGTTGTTTTTTATTATGTCCAGCACGATAACCTACGTTCTGGTGTACTGTTTCTAGTGTGTGGAAGACGATTCTATTTCTTTATTTTGCATGCAATTTTTCAGTCTTCATTTTGTAGTCTTTTAGTAGATTTTATTCCAGAATCCTTTACCACATGCCACAACCAGGTCATGCCGGGTGTGATCTTATTACACACCCGGTTCTCGTAGGCTATCGGCTGAACATTTGTAGTCTAGTTTTTAGTGTATGTTACAGAGTAGTAAAAATTTAGACCAGATGCATGTGTTTTTGGTAGAAATTCGATTGAGTAATTCAACAATTTTTTTGCATGTTTCTTGCTGTTTTGTCACTAACTGCATGCGGCTACCATTCAGTTTTGACTCCTTAAACAATACAATAAAATATACATATTTTAGTGTGTTAGCTGGAAATAAAAGTTCCATCTTCATGCGATGGGATGGAAGATAAGATCTATTTTTCAAAGAAATCAACATAATGATAAAAAAAATATCGATTTTATGCAAGGAGACTCAAATGTTCAATGTTTTTAGTGATTTTTTCGATCACATCAATTTGTCAGTTTTTTCATTTTTTTTTGTTATGAAAAAAGAGTCACTGGTAAAAATTCTCTTAGCAATGATAATAATATGATGTATTTATATTTGTTTCATTATAATACGTTGATTCACTATCATTATGAACCGCAACGGACCGATATTAGGGAGCATTTGAGCCAAAAAATAAAATTTTGCAAAAAAATTATGGTGGCATTTAAGTTATGGAGCTCAATATCTAAAATATACGAGTTTTCTGGGACAAACGGTTGATGTCATATTGTAGGTGAGATTTGTGGCTAATAATCCCCAAAATATGAACCAAAAGTCTTGGGCTCATTTTTTAGCAATTCGGCCTAATGTGGCCGGCCGATTTCGCATTTTTCAGTTTTTTGGCCAAAATGACCCTCCAACCTAATTTTTTGAATTTTTTTTTTGCTATTTGATAGCTGGCGTCAATACTTTTCCAACGATATGCATATGTCCAGGGTATGTCGAATAGATTCAGCACTGTGGACGTGGCAAAATGGCCAAAAATGGCCGTTCAGAGGCCGGCCGCGGCCAACATGGCGGCCAAATCAAAAAGTTGTAGAACAAAAATTGCTTAGTTTTTTAAGTACTACAACTCCTGAAAATATGAGATCAAATAAAAGAGGTACGGACAAACAAACATATATACCAAAGCACGATTATTTGGTGACGTCATAGAAAAATTTAAAATTGTCATAACTTTGGTCAAAATCATCCGTTTTGGACGTTTGAGGTATCGTTGAATTGGTATTGACGTCTACAATCAAAATTTGCCAGTTAAAAAATAATTGGGGCATTTTTTGGGGCAGTTATACGCGAAAAACTGATTTTTTGGGGCAATTTTTGGAAGGTCATATCTCCACTCAATGTTAGTAGAAATTCATGCTTTTATACATTATATAGGTTTATTTTTCAAGACCTTTCCAATGGTATACAACATGATCCTAGCGGCCTCAAAGTGAAAAAGTTCGAAACTTGCTGTATAATATACTTCGTTCGACTTCCAGCACAGTAGGTGCTTTCGTCACTCGTTTGGACTGCCGTCCAAAGTGATTAATATTGGTAAAATCGATGTTTTTCTAAGAACCATCCCGATATCATAGCTACATCAAAAGTTACAATTTTGGCGGTGTAGGTTTAATTATAAGCTAAACCGACCACTCGTTCCTCGAAAACGGTAACTGTAATAAAATCGGGATTTGTTGTAATAAGTTGTAATAAATGTGTAACAAATTATAGTACAGGTTTCATTGAGGCGGGCTAATATGGTCGGTGCAGGTTAAGAGCACTCAATTTACGAGATATATATTTCTACAAAATACACGATGAAAAGTTTGGCGACGGCCACATTCTTTTTTCGATGAAAACGTCTCTAGTGCAGAGAAAAGGAGAATGGTACAACAGTTGGATATATGAATGATGAAGGGGCCGAGTCTAGTAAGCGCGTCGAAAATTCATTACGAAACAAGTAGCAGATTTTGTCATACCAAACACTGGCGATTTTGTTAAACGGTTCAATATTTCCACAAATATGCATAACAAATTTCGTTCAAGCTGAGAAAATTTTTTAAATAATTTTTCTGTTCATTTGAAAGTGAAACATACAAAAATACCGTTTTAATCGAAATTCGGGTCAAGTCGCGACCTCTCAACCATCTTCGATCGACCCAATATTTTTTCTCTTTAAATTTTTAGCTTAACCTTTAAATTTTTAGCTCACACATCTAGGGGATTTCCCGTAACATATTGGAACTTTCTAACCCTAAATGCATCTCGAAGTTAGTAATGATCTGTCATTTCAACATAATTTAAATCTGGAATCGAGAGAGTGTCCTCTGCCCGGTAGATGAAAGTTTGAACATACTCGTACATGATTCTAAAATTACCATGCACTTTGACATAAATTTCCAATTACTTACGAAACCCCAGTTAAAATTATAATTCATTAAGATAAACATACAACTATTGTAACTGTCAGTCAATCATTAAAATATACACACCATGCCTTTATTGATGATTCATTTCCATTATCAATGCGTTCAATAAACTATAAAATCTGTGAACCGATCAATGCCAACATGTCGTTATTTTATAATCAAATTTTATCACGCTCGATATTACATTATAACATAGAGATAAAATTAAACTAAAAAATAGTTTACCATTCAATAATTATATACGAGTATATGTAGATAGAAATAAGTAAAAAAAACTATTTATCTATATTATTAACACTAATCAATTCCTTATTATTTCTATTCTTCCTAACAATTTTTCAAATATTTAATTCTAATGTTCGAAATATGTTAAATTTTAAGTTTTTTTTTTGTAGAAAAATAAATCAAATATAACAAGATAAATAAGATTATAAGTTGTTCGAATGGATGTTCGAGTATAAAACTATCTGGTATATGTACGTTATAATAGGAGAAGAACTAGCAAAATCCAACAACAATAAATAAAAATGATTAATTGATTTGTAGTTTGATTGATTGATTCAATTTTTATTTAAAAATACAAAAAAAAAATATTTTTTGTTATTTTTAAATCTTAAAACTATAAATAAGATCTACAAATGTAACAAAAAATAAACTGGTTCTGGCCTTCTTAAGATGCGATGTTATAAAGGGTGATTTTTTAAGAGCTTGAGAACTTTTTTTTAAAAAAAAACGCATAAAATTTGCAAAATCTCATCGGTTCTTTATTTGAAACGTTAGATTGGTCCATGACATTTACTTTTTAAAGATAATTTCATTTAAATGTTGACCGCGGCTGCGTCTTAGGTGGTCCATTCGGAAAGTCCAATTTTGGGCAACTTTTTCGAGCATTTCGGCCGGAATAGCCCGAATTTCTTCGGAAATGTTGTCTTCCAAAACTGGAATAGTTGCTGGCTTATTTCTGTAGACTTTAGACTTGACGTAGCCCCACAAAAAATAGTCTAAAGGCGTCAAATCGCATGATCTTGGTGGCCAACTTACCGGGCCATTTCTTGAGATGAATTGTTCTCCGAAGTTTTCCCTCAAAATGGCCATAGAATCGCGAGCTGTGTGGCATGTAGCGCCATCTTGTTGAAACCACATGTCAACTAAGTTCAGTTCTTCCATTTTTGGCAACAAAAAGTTTGTTAGCATCGAACGATAGCGATCGCCATTCACCGTAACGTTGCGTCCAACAGCATCTTTGAAAAAATACGGTCCAATGATTCCACCAGCGTACAAACCACACCAAACAGTGCATTTTTCGGGATGCATGGGCAGTTCTTGAACGGCTTCTGGTTGCTCTTCACTCCAAATGCGGCAATTTTGCTTATTTACGTAGCCATTCAACCAGAAATGAGCCTCATCGCTGAACAAAATTTGTCGATAAAAAAGCGGATTTTCTGCCAACTTTTCTAGGGCCCATTAATTCAATTATTTGCAAGCGTTGCTCGTTAGTAAGTCTATTCATTATGAAATGTCAAAGCATACTGAGCATCTTTCTCTTTGACACCTTGTCTGAAATCCCGCGTGATCTGTCAAATACTAATGCATGAAAATCCTAACCACAAAAAAATCACCCGTTATATACACTCGTATTTATTTATAATTCTTAACGAAATAATAATGTTACATTTATGTATTATCTCTCATTATAAATTCTATTTTATCTATCGCGTTTCTCTATAATATGAAACGAATAGCTATTTTGGTCTCGATACTCGATTGGTAATGAATGTTATATGGTCGTTTTACCATTTGGTTGTTATGTCTTGTTGTCATTAAATTGTTGCAATCATGAAAAGTCAATTTAATTTAATTTTTCAACCGTTTTAATTTTGTTTTTTAAACAGATCCACGAAAAACTCATTGCAAGTTTGTTATTTTTTTTTTAAATTTGTAATGATTATAAATTATTTAGTTTAATTTTATTGTATTTTCCAACATACTGTATGTTTGAAAGTATATGTATCTCGCTATGTATAAAATGGTCACGTACGTTATCATTAAAATCAGTTACATAAAATTGAAATCATGATTTAAAAAATTGATAGTAGTTATTGTAGTTGGTTTATTAATGTGTAGCATAAAAAAAATACTAAAGAGAAAACGTTAACATATTTTTTCTTATTTTGTGTAATTCTGTATCTAGTTAATGTAGACTTGAAATTTTTATTTCATTTGTTATATGATTTAAAAAAATTGATAAGAAGTGATTAAATTAAATTTATTGAAATGGGATGTTTTTTTTTTGTCTTCTGGGTATTTAATATTGGGATTAAGTATAGAAATTTATTTTATTTTATGCATAACTGTATAATTGAAAATATGCTTGAAATATTTTAGAGACACTTAGGTATTTTCTTTTTAAATTGCTGAAATACTAATTTATTTATTTTTTTTGTTTATTGATTTATAATTACAATAGGAAAATTACAAATTCTTATATAAAAAAACATTTCTTAAGTTACTGCAACCCGAAGGGTTTTATACAACTACTTTTCAATTTTAAATTTAGTTTCAATAAACATATTTTCATTTAAATTCATAAACATTTTTGTATGCACTTTAAAATTTTTTAATCTCGTAATATTTTGAATTTCGGTAACAAGCTTGTAATATGTTAGGTGTAGGACTTAATTTTTACAGATTTTTGTTTCTAGTTTAAAATTATATTCAAAATAGAAATACGTCCACAGTATTTTGAGATTTTTACAGGCTTAGACGCTAGGTTTCTGCACACCGAACAACAAGTCTACGTGGATTACATAACCTCTCAGAATAGCAGAGCATATTCGGCACTGTATTCCCGAGTTGTCCTGGTGTATCTAGTGGGGTCATGAGAGGTGTGGTTTATTACGAACTACTGGAAACTGGTTACTGTAGAATGCAGACAGCCGACAATGGAACAAACTGTGGGGAGAACTTAATCATAAAAGACAATTTTCTCATGATAACGCTCGACTACAAGTGGCCCGCAGCCACTGCGGAAAAACTGGGGTTAATTAAGCCAACATACACCAGAAAAGATTGATGCAATGAGGCAAAGTGTTGCTGAATGAGCAGATACGATTTATCGACGCCGTGTACAAGAATTGGGAATGTCCTATATAATTCAATTACTACAAGAGCTGTAGGAAAATTTCAATAAACGGCGGCGAAATTGAAGTACACGAGGTTTATAGTTCGGTATAGACGACCACCATTTTTGGTAAAAAATCGTTATCAGCGAGGCTTTGTTAATCAATAGAATAGCCCCTATTGGAGCTCTAAAAACCTAAATTGATACACCAAAGATCTATTGTGCGTCATTTGGGTCGTCGGTCATATTTCTTTCAGGATGCTAGAGGCAATGCTCTAACAGTTACTGGTGATTGCTAATTTATACTAATTTATTTATTTATTTATTTATTTACTAATTTACAGTAATTTTGTGAACTGCACGCCCTGTTTTGAGCATACCTCAACCTTATAATCAATCAAAATATAAATTATAAAATTATGTTTCTGTTAAAAATTATTAAAAGAATCATCGCGCGGGAACATAAAATCATCCTTTACTAATTCCAACTTCCTCAAAAAAGGGCTTCATTTAGTACAGATTTCTTTTGGTTAAACCCCTTACCATAGTCGCATAGAAATCATTTGTTAAACACGAGATCGTAAATATAAATTTGATCTTCAATATCAGCAACACTTTTAGTGTCGACTCATTAAAATTATTTTAAGCAGATTATGTTAGCAACATATTTTTGTACTAGCATACATTGTAGCACCAATTTTTCTATAAATAATTTTTTAAATATTGTGTGCACGCTATCTTGACTTACGCAAACTTTTTGATCTTAAACATTAAAGCAAAAGATTATTTTTTCTATATTAAATTCAATTTTAAACGTCAATTTAAGCCCGCGTGTTTTGATGAAATAATAATTATGAAAATTGAATATCTTATGGCATCTTACTGGTATTGAATAATTATTTTAAATTGTATAGGAATAGATTGGCTGAAGGCACGATATGGTGTCATCGCCCTTAAACAAATTGCAGCGAAATCTATTTTTGGAGTTTCATTTAGCGATCATAGTGCAGAAACATGAGAAAATTTTCTATGAAAAATGTAGTAGTTTCTTGTAAACACAAAACTTTAAAAAAGACGTTTATTACAGCAAAATATTTTTTCACTTGACCCAAGTATTTTTCTATGAAGCATCAGTTTAACATTTCCAACCAAATTGCAACTGTATGAGTAAACGCATCGTCCCCACGTAACAAATGTTCACGTATATTATGACCAACACATAATTTTAATATGTTTTTGATGCCAGATCAACAACATTTTCGTCGGATTTCTGAGGATAAAACTCCTTTGAATGTCCGGCGCATTCGGCATCATTGTTGGAGTGGGGTCGCCGCAGCATTTATCAAAACAATCCTGAACTTAAACGGTACATTGTTAAATTAAAAAAAGTATTTTTTCATCTCATATAATTTTTTTAAAATCATTACGGAATATAATAAGAAGCATGCGGCGGAAATAACTGTCTAATGCATCTTGGTCGAAATAAAATGAAAATTTACTCGTATCTTTGAAATTTTGGTAAATAAAAAAAACTCTTGAATCAAACGAACATTCCTGAATAACATCAGCAATACGGCAAGGTGACCAAGGGGTATGTAATTCTATTCAACCTATCGCTATTTCTTGAAAAGGCTAATAAGTGTTTGTGCCAACATACTTTTCTGCATAATTTTAGGATGACAGATGGCAGGCCATCGAGACCGCAAGATAAACCTTCTTACAATGTCTTAATATCATTTAACACAGCAAGACCATTCACATATTATTCATTTTTAAAAACATAATATAAAACACTATCTACCATCTTCAATATCTCGTTAAAATTTGCTGTATTTCGAACTATGTGGAAAACATGCAGTATAAGATAGCGGAATTTTGCCAACGGAAAATAGGAGATTACACTACTCGCCGCAAGTGGCAACACTATCACTAAAGATAATTAATTTTGTAATGTAATTCACAGCGGAAATTTTTTATTCATTATGTATATATTTTTTCACTAAATAAAACATATCAACGGGTTAAAATATTAAAAGTGATCCTTAAAATAGCAAATTGATTGATATACGAAGCAAAGGAACTCGATATATGAAATGTTGAAATTTAACAATATTCCGTCTTTCCGGCATTTCTTCCACTAGTAACCAATACGTTCGGTTGTTTTTCTAAAAATTTAGGTTATACTAAGACTATATGGAAAATTTGGGGAAAATCCATGGACTAGAATTTCCACTAGAATTTTTTGATTTTCTGCGGCAAAATAAGTTATTTTCAGTTTTTGGCCAATATCTCAAAACTTCCACTAGTACTTTATATCTCAAAACACAAATACAAATATCTCAAAACTTCCACCAATACTTTCGATTGTTTTTGTAATAGTTTTGTTTGTAATAGTTTGTAATGTTTAGACTATACGGTATATTTGGAGATATAATTTATGGACTAGAATTTTCACTAGAGTTTTTTGATTTTCTGCGGCAAAATAAGTTATTTTCAGTTTTTGGACAGTATCTCAAAATCTTCCAAGAGTAACAAATTCTTTCGGTTGTTATATGGAAAGTTCGGGGAAAATTCATTGACAAGAAAATAACTTATTATGGTCGCAGAAAATCAAAAAATTCTAGTGAAAATTCTAGTACATGAATTTTCTCCAAATTTCCCACATAGTCTCAGTATGACCTAAACTATTAGAAAAACAACCGAAAGTATTGGTTACTAAAGATGGAATATTGTTAAATTTCAACATTTCATATGCCGAGTTCCTTTACTTCGGATATCAATCAATTGACTATTTTAAGGATCACTTTTAATATTTTATTCCGCTGAGATATTTTATTTTGTGAAAAAATGTATACATAATGAATGAAACATTTCTGCTGTTAATTACATAACAAAATTAATTGTCTTTAGTAATAGTGCTGCCACTTGCGGCGAGTAGCGTAATTTCTTATTTTCCGTTGGCAAAATTCCGCTATCCTATACAGCATATGGAAAACCGCGTTTTTTTCCAATATATAAGAAAGGTGAAAAAGATCCATAGAAAATTATAGACCAATATCTAGTACAACATGGTTGCAACAAAGCAAGTTCAGGTTATGCTGTCAGGGGTGTCTGTAAAGATTGTCAATGGGACTGTATCTATTCCGATTTCCAAACGGCTTTTGATACTGTATCTCATGAAATTTTAATTGACAATTGGGCGTAATTTTACTTTAAGTAAACATCAAGAAAATCAGGTAAGGGGTACAAATTTTGGAAATTTTGAAAGGTAAGATTGTTTACTATCAGTTTTTAGGAGGGGGAAGCTCAAAATTTTCACTTTGTTTTTTCAATATTTTTTTATTTTTATTAATAATAGCTAATTCCTTCGTCAACCTTGCAGACACAGATCAACTAGTTTCAATTGCTCTTATCGCTTCTTCTAATAGTGTCTCAAATGTTGATAAATCATCTTTTGTAGAAATAATTTTTTTGTTAATGTAATTTTAATTCGAAGAATTTATACAATTCTTGATAAATGTCAAATTTTATTTTACTGAAAAATTGTATTATTTTCCCGGAAAAATAATGTGAGTGAAAATTTTCCCGGAAAATGGAGAATTTTTCCCAGAAAATGTGGAAAATTTCCCGGAAATGTGGAAATTTTCCGGAAAATTTAACTTTCTCCTCCTAAAAACTGTTGATAAACAATCTCTCTCTCTCTCTCTGGCTTTCACATCCCATGAAGGGATTTCGCCGCCCGCACAATGGCCCTCCATCCATCCCGATCCATTGCTCTCGTCCTCCAGTTTCGACATCCTAATGCTTGCAGATCTTGTTCAATGTCGTCACGCCAGCGTAGTCGGGGTCTTCCTCTACGACGTACTCCGGCTGGTTGTTGGTGAAACACTTTATATATCATCCGTTGTTGTGGGGACCTTGCAACGTGGCCGAGCCATCTCACTCGATTGGATTTAATGAATCCGATGATATCGCTGCCTCCGAGGAGTTGCTTTATTTCGTGATTCATACGAATCCGATATTCGTTGTTCGCAACTTTAATTGGACCAAAAATTGAACGTATGACCTTCCTTTCGAATGTAGATAACAATCTACAATCGTTAGAGGTCATGGTCCAGCTCTCGCTTCCGAAAGTCAGCACAGGTCTTATTAGTGCTTTATAAAGTGCGAGCTTGCACGACTGCGATAGATGTTTCGAACGCAATAATCTTGATTGGGCGTAGAAAACTCGTTGTCCGGCAGCGATTCGGGCTTTTATTTCTGCCTGGATTTCATTCAGTGATGTTATAACTGACCCGAGGTATTTAAAGTTTTCGACACCATCAAAATTGTGGTCGCCAATTCCGAGATTTGCACTAGAGATGTTCCTGGGTGTTGTTAGATATTTGGTTTTACTGCTGTTCACCTCCAAACCAAGTCTTCTTGCGCAGCGATCGAGCGGTATGAAACTGTCTTTGATATCGCTTGGTCTTCGGCCAAGAAGCACGATATCATCTGCATATCCAAGAATTTGGCCGGATTTATTAAATATACAGCGCGAAGTTTCGATGTTGCTTTTTCTCACTACGTACTCAAGCGCCAAATTGAACAGCAAAGGCGCGAGTGCATCACCTTGTCGAACGCCAGATGTTATTTCAAAGGAGTCTGACACAGTTCCTTCAATTACGATTCTACATACAGACCCAGACGTTGTTAATTTACACAGCGAAACGAGTTTCTCTGGGATTCCTAGGCATATGAGCGCGGCCCATAGGTTGTCGCGGTTTATACTGTCATATGCCTGCCGGAAGTCTATATATAGTTGATGTATGGTTATGTTGTACTCCCAACATTTTTCCAAGATCATCCTCATGGTAAAACACTGGTCCGTGGTTGATCGGTTGGGTCGAAAACCACATTGATAGTCGCCAACAGGGATGGGCGGGTAGATTACGTTAGGTAATCTACGTAGTTGTCGACACGTAATCTAGCACGTAGATTACATACCGATTTTTTGCTTTTCAGACGTCGACAACGTAGACAAGGTCGACAACGTAGACAAGGTCGACAACTTAGAAATTGATATTAAAAACTAAATTTTTAATTATTTTACGTTAACCGCACTATTAAAATTGATGAATAATTACTTAAATTTAATTCTAACATTTTTACAAGCATTTTATAAATTAAAAATAAATTTAAAATCTCTGAACTAGAGGCATCTATCTATCTATCTAAAACTTTTGAATATTTCAATAGATTATATGCTTTGCGCGTCATCTTTTATCAAATAGATGTATCCCTTTTGTATTTTACTAACACAATCGTGTGGGTACGGCAAAAGTACCATGTCAAAAAATTGTTATGGTTTTTTACTCGCACATTTGTGTGGTTTGGGCTTTAATAGTGCCATTTTTTTTTTTGGTTGGAAAAGGGATATGTAAACGAATAATTTATCTTATTCAAAGATACTACAATAAAGCAAAATTAAATAAAAAGTCAGCATAAATCATAAATTAACTAATTATTCGCCGGGTAGTTATAGTAGAGCTTCAAAATTTCATTCGAGCGAAATCACGATATAGACTCAAATTTTATTCAAATCCGCAAATATAATATGACTTTTTTCGATTGTCAAAGAATTTATTTCGATAATGAATAATTATTAATTTATTACACAATTTATGATACAAATGTTAGGCACAGTGTGTTTTAATGATTCACAAATACAATCAGTAATAAAGGCAATTTATGCTGAGTTTTATTATAAGTTTCGATAGATGGCGTAAATTAATTTTTCAAGTAGTTCTCGACGTTGTCGACGTAGTCGACGTTGTCAACGAGTTGTCGACGTTGTCGACGAGTTGTCGACGTTTTCGACGAGTTGTCGACGAAATCATGTAAAAATTAGTAGTCGACGCGTAATCGCACATCCCTGGTCGCCAATGATGTTTTCGGCGAAAGGGATGAGTCTGGCAAGTACAACATTAGCCAACACTTTGTAAGCAGCGTTCAATAAAGCTATGCCACGATAGTTTTCACATTTGAGACGGTCGCCTTTTTTATGCAGCGGACATATGAGCGCGGTCTTCCAATTCTCAGGCAGCTCTTCTTGGTCCCAAATACAGACGACGAGGTCGTATAGACTTGTTGCAAGAGTAGCGCCTCCGAGTTTAATCAATTCTGCGGGGATTCCATCGAGACCGGGTGCCTTTCCGTTTTTCAATCGACTAATAGCTGCGTCTACTTCCTCCACTGTGGGATATTCGACAAAGACCTCGTCACCTGGAGGAGCTATTGCTCTAATGGGGGTCACGTCGTCATTCCGATTTAGCAGATTTTGAAAGTAGGTTTGCCATACTGAGAGAACATCAGCCACGTTTGTTCTCAACTCTCCATTCCCGTCTTTGATGGCTGTACTTCTTGGGTGAAAGTCTTTAGTGAGATTCCTGGCGTTGGCAAAACAGTCCCTTGAGTTTCCTAGTTCCGCTTGGAAGCTGATGTTTTCGATGCATAATCTCATATGTTCGCGCTTTTTTTGTCGAAGGTATTTAGTCGTGGTTTTCCTAGCGCGGAGATATTCTGCTAGAGTGCTTCTAGTGTTGCGAGCCAACCATTTTTCACGAAGCGTTCGTTTATTTTCGACGACCCTACGGCATTGGTCATCGAACCAATCATTGCGGGCTCTCGGAGGTCTTCTTCCGATGGTATTTTGCGCCGCGGTGGTTATGGCTGACTGTATAGCGTGCCACTGCTCCTCGATGTTAGAGGGAGCTTCTTCGTTGTTGCTGGGCCGCTCTAAATAGTTAGTGACAGCTGATTGGTAACTCTGCAATGACGCTTGGTCTTTTAGAGCATTGATATTCCATCGAACGGTCTTTTGTGCTTGTCTGTTAAACGTAGATGACAGTTTGCACTTATATTTAAATATGACAAGCATATGATCGCTGTCCATGTCTGCACCTCTGTAAGATCTAACGTCAGATATGCTGGTGGAGTGCCTCTTAGACACCATGACGTGATCGATTTGATTTTCCGTTCTCCCATCATTCGATCTCCACGTTACTTTGTGGATTCTCTTATGTGGGAAAAACGTACTTGATACAACTAAGTTGTACGTTATTGCCAGGTCGGTGACTCGTTGGCCGTTGTTATTACTAGTTAGGTGCAGGCTGTTAGGACCGATGTGCGATGTATTTTCTGCACTCCTACCGATTTTTGCATTAAAGTCGCCCACGATGATTTTAATGTCGTGGTCCGGTATGTTATTGATGACTTCCTCCAGTTCGACAAAGAAAAGATCTTTGATGTCATCTGATTTATCTTCGGTGGGTGCATGCACATTGACGATCGTGATGTTAAATTTCCTAGTGCGAAGTCTGACCGTGCATATCCGCATGTTGATAGGGCGGAAATCGATGATATGATGCTTCACGCGCCGATGGATGAGGAAGCCAACTCCAAATTCTCCTCGGTTCTGATGGCCGCTGTAATGAAGAGTGTAACCATTGGTGGTGTCATGGATCCCACTCCCAGACCATCTAAGCTCTTGTAGTGCAAGTACGTCTAATGTGTAACTCTTTGCTTGGTTCGATAGGTTCTGGAGATCTCCAGGTCTTAAGAGGCTAAGCACGTTCCATGTTCCCATTTTTAAAGCGTTGTCCGTGTACAATTTCCGAGGTCGAGTTTGTAATGAATCCGATATGGTTATCCGAGGCCTTTGTTTAGGGTTCATAACTTGGTGAGTTTTTATGAGGGGAGGTTGTTGGCCTTCCGCTCAACCCGCTTGTTACGTGTGTGGGTCACGTACTGGTGAGAATCTTGAGGCATCCAGTCCTACCTTGAACACATTTATATAGCGAGCCGCTTGATACAAGACAGACGCCCGCTTCAGCCGCTCCTAACCTGGAAAACAGACGCTGGTTTGGCATTGGTTTTGAGGCGCCAATGGCTCGCCCTGACATGTAGTGTCCATGACTATAAACAGGATTTAGCTGCTCGTCTCCACTACACCGCCTGATTCATTTAGCGTTACCCAGAGAGCACCGCGAGGAGGTATGAATCTCGGACTTCGCCCCCCATAAACAATCCTGCATTTAAAAATTTATACTCCTTACCTGATTTTTTTGATGTATACGTAAAGTAAGCTTTAGCCGACAATTGTTGCAAAATTGGCATTTCTTTAAATCAAATCTATTTTAGCTATTCTGGTGTTTTACAAAGGATCTACTCTAACACCATTCCTTTTCATCACTATCGTTTGCATCTACAAACATTGAATTCATAATGTTTGACTAACAAGCTAAATCTAAACATTCAGAAATGTAACAGGTAACTATTCTAATAGAAGTAAACCTGAGCTACATAACTATTAGAACTCAACCTCAAAATGGCTAGAGTCTTATATTACTGATTTTGGAATTACTTCTGATTCCAAGTTATCCTTTGCAAAACACATTGTTCAGACTTGTTCTAAAGCTCACAAAACTTTCTGTTATATTTTTCGTATCGCTAATGATTTGCGTGATCCAGCGGTATTCATAAAACTTTTTAACTGCCAAATTAGGATGTTGTATAAGATAGCAGAAATTTAACAGCTGGAAATAAGAGATTACTCTACTTGCCGCAAGTGGCAGCACTATCACTAAAGATAATTTCTGTTTTGTTATGGTACCAGCGGAAATTTTATATTCACTATGTATCACTTTGTTTACTAAATAAAACATCTCAGCGGAATAAAATATTAAAAGTGATCCTTAAATTTGCCAATTGATTGATATCCGAAATAAAGGAACTCGGTATATGAAATCTGGAAATATAACAAAATTCCGTATTTCCGCCATTTCTTAACGAATTACGATGAAATTTGGATAGTAGTATTGATCAGGGGCTTTGAGGTTTTAAAGTATGTTTTGGACAAAATTCTAGGATCTGTTCATGCTGGACTAAACTTGGCCAAAGGGTATCTGTACATTCTAAGGTAATTTTTAAGATATTGGCCAAAAAATGAAAATAACTTATATGGCCGCAGAAAATCGAAAAAATTTAGTGAAAATTCTAGTCCATACATTTTTTCCAAATTTTCCGTATAGTCTCAATATGACCTAAGCTATTAGAAAAACAACCAAAAGTATTGGTTACTAGTACATAGGAGTTTTTGAGATATTGGCTAGTAATTTTTTTTTTTTATTTTTTTTTATTTATAATTTATGTTACAACTGATTTACAAATCATTTAGTAACTTATCTGTCTTAAATAAATATTCACATTTGACGGGCAGTAACCCAATGGTTACTCCCGTTTGAATTTACATAATTTATTATATTTCTCTGTCATGATTAAATACAACTGCATAGTTCTAAAGGTTTCTCCCTTTGAAGTCTTCTTACTGCATTGGTGGTGTCCAACAAACTTCGTATGCCAAGATATCCGCTGAATGTGTTTCTTTGCATGATTTTTTTGCCTTCACTGACATATTCCATGTTTAAGTCCCTATGCAGGTTATGATTTCTGATGTACCATGGTGCGTTGACAATGCCACACAACACTTTGTTTTGAAAGCATTGTATCATTTGTGTATTTGTTTTCTTGGTACAACCTCAAAGTTGAATACCATAGGTCCATACTGGTTTAAGTATTTGCCGATAAATAGCAATTTATTGTGTATTGTAAGCTCAGAATTACTTCCTATTAGCCAATACATTTTCCTGTATTTGAAGTTAAATTCTTTTTTTTCTTTTTAACATGCTCTTTCCATCTAAGCTTGCAATCGAGAGTCATGCCGAGTTATTTGGCTGTATTTGCATTTGGAACCTGCCTTGAATTGAGTTTCACTGGAATGCAGCTACTCACTGAGTCGGTTGCTTGTTGAAGTTTTGTCGTTGCGTCAGAAAAGCTGTATCGTCTGCAAATGTTGCTATAGTTGCACCTTCTGTATTTGGCATATCTGTGGTGTACAAGATATACAGTATAGGACCCAGTACGCTACCTTGTGGTATGTCTGCTGTTATTTTCCTTAGTTCAAAGTACTCTCCGTTTTATTTTACACGGAAATGCTGATCTGTGATGTACGATTTATGAATTTGATAGAACTGTTTAGGTAGATCTCGATGCAATTTAATTTCAAGTCCTTGGTGCCAAACTTTGTCGAAAGCTTATGGTACATCATAAGAAGATACTGGAACATATTTTCTTTTTCTCAAGTGCGTCTTCTATGATGTCCGTTATTCTGTGAACTTATTTTATCGTAGAGTAATTTTCCCTAAATCCAAATTGGTGGGGCGGAATTAAATTTCGTTCTTCTATTATTGGCTTGAGCCACTTGAGCAGTAATTTTTCAAATAATTTTGAAATGACAGGAAGTAGTGAAATCGGCCTGTACGACTTTTTGTCGTTTGCTGGTTTGCCTGGTTTAGGAATCATAATTACTTCAGCAACCTTCCATTAGTGTGGGACATGTTTTAGTGTGAAGGCAGCACTGATTATATGAACCAATTTTCGTAAACCCTTCCCGGGAATGGCGTTTACGGCTTGACCAGTAAATTGATCGTACATGGAGCTTTTTTCGCATTTAAATTGTACTTGATCTCCTCTTTCAATTCCTGTAATGTTACAGATCGTATATGGTCATCAATTTTGCTAATTGTTGTTATGTTTTCATCTGCAGTTTGCCTGAGTAGCGGTTGAAAGGTTTCTTCCAAGTGAGCCGCAAATAAAGTAGCTTTTTGCTTGTCACTTTTGGTCCAGGTTCCTTCCTCATTTTTAATAGGCGGTACATACATTTTGATCCTTTTAATCCCTTTTTTGCTTTCCAAAGAGAGTAATCAGTGTCTTTATGTTCGGTGAAACCACTTAAGTACTTGTTAATAGTTTAGCCAGGTCTTTCGTGCCGTTCGTTTCTCTCTAACTAATTCCCTGACTTCAAGAGGGTAATTTTGATTCCTACGGGATTCGGTATATTTAGTAGGATAACTTTGTCATGCTGCTTGTTCAATAGTTAAGTACCTCCAGTTCGTCTTGCAACTGTACTGTTGTTTCAATTGGCATTTGAAGGTCTATTTGCTCTTCAATTAGTTCTTGGAATAGGTCCCAGTCAGTTTTATTATTTGTTAGCTTAGGCAAGTCATCCTTGTTAATTATCATTGCGCTGAGTGTCATGATAACAGGTGAATGGTCAGAATATATTCCCTCGCTATTTTCGAGGCACATGTAGTCCTCGGTAATCCCTTTCGTTACATAGAAATCAATGAGATCTGGTATTTTATTTATATCAGCAGGCCAATATGTTGGTTTACCAATGGAACTCACAGCTGTTTACCCGACCTGCTTGTTTGATATTCTTTTTCACTATTACTGAAGATCCTCCCCTCGCATTTTCTCCTGGGTGAATGGCATGGTAATATTCATAATCACGTATTTTAATAAATGATGTTTCTGTCAAATGACTTTCCGATATAAGGCATATATCTATTTTCTCTAAATTTAGAAAGATTTCTAACTCTAGAACATGCTGCGCTAGTCCGTTCGCATTCCAGGTGACAATTCTTAAAGTTCTGCTCATTTTAATATAGGAGGGCTGTTCCCCGTTAGTGGTTTCTTGCTTTGCTAGACGCTTATATAAAGCTTCTAGACCACGTTCTTGCTTTGCTAGTCTAGAATTTATGGCTTCTATGCTTCTGCATATCCTTTCGAGAGGGTCTTCAGTAATAGCATTAGATGATTGTTGTACTATTTGCGAGTAGGTTTTCCGCCGTGTACTTATAACTAGTGGCTTTGTCTCCTTAGAGCTTTGAGGAAACTGGTTCATTTTGTTATAGCCTTTCAAGTTCATTGGCTACTTCATATCCTGTGTAATTCGCAGGATGATGCCTTTTACAGTTTATGCATCTTGCAGGGTTGTTTCTACTAGAAACTGAAAATAACTTATTTGGCCGGGCAGCAGTAAATCAAGAAATTCTAGTGAAAATTCTAGTTCATAAATTGTCCCCAAATTTTTCATATAGTCTCAGTATGACCTAAGATATTAGAAAAACCACCGAAAGTATTGGTTACTAGTTAAAATTTTTGAGATATTGGCCAAAAATCGCACAACGTTGTCGTATCTTATCCACTTTTCATCACTAGTAAGCATTTGCTTTAAAAATGGCTCGATTTCGTTCCGTTTCAGCAGCGTTTCGCAGATTGAAATCCGGTCCATTAAATTTTTAATTGCTAATCCATGTAGTACCCAAACGTCAAGCTTTTTTTTGTACGTAGCTATTTTCAAATGATTTAGAACTGTTTTGTGGTCAATATTTAGTTGTTTACCAATTGCATGACTGCTTATATGCCGGTCTTCTTCAATTGTTTGGTCGACCAGAGCGAGGTGCATCTTTGACATCCATATTTCCAGAATTTAATTCCATATTTAAAATGCTGTAACTTTTTATTTACTTTACCGATTTTAAATTTTTGTATATCAAAGTGCAAATGTCACCTTTCAAACACACTTAATTGCCCGATACGATATATGGTTACTGAGATATATGAATGAATATGAAGCCATCTACCGGGAAAAAGGCCACAAACTTTTTTCCCTACCCTTTATTTAAAATTATTTTTTCTAACCATAAAGGTTTCAGAACGCGTATTTTGATCCAAAAATAATAACAGGAGAGAAGATTTACCGGAACGCAATAGTGTAGAATATATGTGTTTTTGTATTAGTAACAAACAAATTTGTTCGGACGTAACGCCACACCGTTCGAAATATTTTTATTTTAGGTTAATAATTTTATATTTTGTAAATTAACAAATTTTATATCCCTTTTATGTTTTACTAACACAGTTGTGTGGGTACGGCAAAAATACCATGTCAAAAATTTATTTTTGTTTGTGTTTTGAACCAAATTACATATTTTTGTATTCCTTTCAGACTTATTTTCGCTCGAAAAAAAGCACTATAACTTTATACACAATTGTGTTGATTGTACTTCAAATCAAGTGCAATTTTTTTATCAAAAACGCCATTACATACTATGATTTTTTACTCACACATTTGTGTGATTTGGACTTTAATAGAGCAATTTTTTTATTTTTGGTTGAAAAAGGAATATTTTATAAAAAAACAATTGTAAAACATTTCATGTTCAATAAAATGACACGTAAAAATAAATTCACTTTCCTCAAAATTTAGCATAATTTTGCTTTTGTCAAATTCCCATCTAGATACCATGGGAGAATGTCACAAAACAGGAGTGGAAGCACCAAAAATTTGAACCGATTCCACCCGGTTCGATAAATTTTGATGACTATATGGTCACAAAAACAACACTGAAAATAATACATGCGTAACAAATGACAGCACACTTATTCAAAATTGTGTATTATACGTCGTATACGTATACAGAAATTTGTGGTTTCGTCTCCCAATTCTGGATCAAAATACACGTTCAGAATACATTTCAATTCAAATTCAAGAAGTTGTTAAGATTTATCGTTACAGTTATGATGTTCAGTTTCGGTGTTTTCGGCATCAAACAAAATTCGATTCGACCCCTGAAAATTTAAATTATTGTACTACGAACGAAATTCTGTTTACTTGAGATCAACGGGATTTTATTGATTTATAACATTGAAGATAATTTTTTTTTCTTGGAAGGATGATTAGTCAAGTTAATGTGGTGCATAGATTCTGCCGCTAACTCTCTAATCAGGAAATATTTAAATTAAAACTCAATCGTAAAATAATTAACAAAAATATTTGATTTTAATGATCGAAATAATAAAAAATTATATGTTATAAAGTATAAAGTTCTATAAATAGATTTAAAAGATATCGCGTTAACGCGAAACTTTTGTTAAGTTAACTTGTGAAATTTTACTTGACTTTTTATAAGATTTTTGCAAGATTGTTTATTTCCTGCTAAACCCCACGACGTACCATTAGCCTTAAATTTTGTTTTCTTTTAGAATATCCCCAACCCTCCACCCAAACTGTAACAAAGTCTGCATGTGAAACTAGAAATTAAACTTCCAACATCAAATAGTTGAAAACCATTAAAACTACCAACAATATATCAAGAACCAGCACACTTAGTTAATTTACCTCTTTTTTCTCTTATGTAGCTATAACCTTCAAAATATTAATCCGATTAAGTCACCCAAATAAACATATGCGATAACAAAATATGTCGCCAGATGTCATATATAGATAAATATTATGTTTAACCTCATTAGAAAATTGTGTAATGCGCAATTTAAACCACTATACCATATATATGTATGAAATGAGTATGTGGTTTTTAACAAACTTTATACTCGTGCCATTAATATGCAGGCATCCAACAAAGATAATTGACCTACTACCGCAAATACCAATTTACAAAACAAAAATTTTTTTTTTGCCATACAGAAATCTGCTGTGCAGTTCGTATATAAATATTATCTCCACTTACTCAAAATAAAACCAAAATTCCTCCTTCTCACATTTTTTTTTATATAAATTTATTTAAATTTTGAGTCGCAAATTCTTGACCACATTAATTATTATCATTGTAATCGTCCATTCACCGTAAATAATATAAATATTTCAACACAAATGAAAATTTATAATTCTCAGTTCATGTACTGGTGTCAATGACCTGTTCTGTTTTAATACTGATAGTGACTGTTTGTTGTTGCTGTAATATACCAAAATAAAAATATTTCTGATAAACTGAGTAAACACCAGTATATTGTCTGTGGTCAGTGAAATAATGATATCAGAGGCCGCCGTTTATTTTAAAATGCTATAAAATTTATGTCTGTGTTACGAGTATATAGCGATATACATAATTTTAATCGGACACTTTTATAAACATGAGCGCGCTTCACGCATACACACGGCTTTGGCCGGAAAACTTACGTAATACGGAATCAGATGGTATATACTCAATTTATTGTACGAAATAAAAAAACTATCAAATTATTTTACGTGGAAATGTAACGACTAAACTAAAATACATATACCCGTTAATTTACATAGCAGAAAAACTAAATCCATTTTATCGTGGCTCGTAGCAGAAGTAATAATTTTAGTGTTAGTATACAAAAAAATCAACACATCACGTCACGTCATATCATTATGATTGATATCAACGATAGAAAAATAATTTATTTTGATAAAAACCGTTTTTGTTGAATAATTTCGGAGGTTTATTCGGACATTAATTTGGATAAATTTTTATTATTGTTTTTCAAAAATTACAAAAAACTATATAGAATGATCTGAAGTTTTGATAAGTTAATGAGTTATTTTGAATGTTGAAACACAAATTTATAGCATTCTAATGGGTTATGACTTGTTAGTTTCACTGTGCTACGGTATATACATTGGGGCGGGATATGAATTAGCAAAATAGTTTAGAAATTAATTTCCTTATGACTTTAAGTTTATTTCTGGTCAACGAATGGTAAGCACAAATTTCTTAATGTCATGCTTTAACAATGAAATTTAATGGTACTGAACATGCCGCCGCGCGATTCCAGAATAATTTTGTGATGGCTGACAATTAAATTAAGACGTAGTTTGTCAAAATAATTTATGTACGAAAACACACCACTTAGTAGTATACCAAACAATTTTTTAGCGCAATCATTATCGTATTTCGTAATTTGTGTCTTAACTTAAATATAAATCGAATGTAAATTGTTTTTTCTTGATTAGCTATCACAATTATTATGTTTGTGGTTACTGGCTATTCAAATAAAGCGCAGCAGCATAAAAAAAATTAGCAAACATTACACAATCTCGTATATATACTATAAAGATTTTAAATATTCGATATGCAAATTAAATTTTTATTGCAACGAAATAATTTTGTTGAAGTACGGTAACAAATTGTAATTGCTGTTGTAAAATGTTTAAAGTATATTTCAAAATTGCTAAATTTAAATTATGTATATAAAAAAAAATTGTAATTGACTTAACATGACTTATTGATTTGATGCATGATTTATAAATTATGGTTCAAGTCTGTATGAAATGACCATATCAACTTATATAGCTTATTATATAGAAAATTGTGTTTTATGTCGTGACACTTCTAATTGTTGAAGTTACACTTTGCAGTAATTTTAAAATCGTTGGTTGATGTAATCAACATAAATTATCAAAACAGTTTCTGACTTTAATCAGTGTGTCGAACAGAGTCATAGTAAAAAATAATAAAACTTACATTGCGGCCCGGAAGTCTATTATGAGTGTGCCCTTCGTAACAAAAAAAATAACAACATTACGAATCCGATACGAATTATTTTAAGCAAAGTATGCGCTACGTTTTACACTGTTAAACATAAAGGTACGCGACGCTAGTCAATGTTAGCAAGAGACGAACTGGACACCTTGTTTCTATGTTATTGGACCTATAGGAAAATTCTACAATTATAATAAATTATTATAATTGAAATGTATAGAACCCTTCAAACGCCAACTGAAGATTTCAAGAAAATAATATTTGTTTTTGTGTCATGACACTTTCAATGATAAGTGTTGGCTGAGAGTAAAAGTTAAGTGCTGCATAAATTAAATTAGAAACAAAATCAGTTTTAAAAATTTTAACCGGAAATGACAATTTTAGACAAAAAAAAATTGGGAGAAGAATATGTTGTGGCCAACACCCGAAAAATTAAATTGGCAAAACCTTTGTATAATCAAAAATATGTTTGCTGTTAAAATTTTAGAAAATCAACAATGTCAACGGCAATGCGTAAGGTAGGTCGTGAAAAGTTAACCGCGAATGAGTTGGGAGTGCTTCGGCTCCAACAGATTGCAAAGATTACCATCAATCGAAGAAATAGATAGTTTATTCGCACTGCACAGACATGAAATTTAAAGAAGAAGCCCCAGAAATGTGCAGCAGGAGCGAAAACGTGAAGCTAAATGAATTTGAGAAGCCAGAAGATCCGCTGAAAAATTTGTTAAATGAAATTACTGATGGTTCAAAATATTTTTTAAAAATATTAGTGGAGCATTTTATGTCAATATTTAAAATTTAGGGACAAATTTAGCACAAAGCTGGCTCTTTGTTTCCTTTTACCAGCAAAAGCCGTATATTTCAAATCAAAATGTGCAACTGAATGCTCGCTGTCAATACTCTACTGTTGTCAGAAGGTATGTTGTTCAAAAATGCGATTATTCTCATGCTGTGAGATAATATAGAATTGTTATCAGCAAACATCAGCAAGTTAGCATGTCAGACGATATAACACGCCAATTGATGAGGATGCATTTTAAAAAAAATCGAAAAAAATCGGATTTACGAGTATTGGTATGCAAAGTAAAGTTAAAACACATACAATTATTGTGAACTTGTGATCATCATTGTTATGATGAAGAAGAATGATCAAGAATATCATATTATGATAAAATCAATCATTTAAATAATTGTATTTAACACACCATGATAATATTAATCATATAAACTAAGTTTTATAGTACTTCTAATCATTGTATGATAAGGAATATCACAACAATTTCAGCCCGATTATAGAACTCGCCGGACTTAGTGCGACAGGAGTGTATGCGATCCGCATTAAAAATTATTTTGATTATCGAAACCGACGGAAAACTGCTTTATCGATTCGCAGTAAATCTGCAATTTCAATTTCTCTCTCTCTCTGGCTTTCACATCCCATGAAGGGATTTCGCTGCCCGCACAATGGCCCTCCTTCCATCCCGATCCATTGCTCTCGTCCTCCAGTTTCCACATCCTAATGCTTGCAGATCTTGTTCAATGTCGTCACGCCAGCGTAGTCGAAGTTTTCCTCTACGACGTACTCCGGCTGGTTGTTGGTGAAACATTTTATTTATCATCCGTTGTTGTGGGGACCTAGTGACGTGGCCGAGCCAATTTCAATTAGCTGTCAAAAATTTGATCATAATCCTAGTGTTCAGTTGGTCAAAAATGATAAAAAAAAATATCATGTTATTTTTTATCAGCTTTCGCCATAAAACGCACTCATTTATCACAAAAAAAACCAAGAATATTTTCGATTCTGGCTGTCAAAATTTGTGTACATTTTATTTCTAATGTTTTTGCGTTATGATTTTACATGAACAGGAACAACATTTAGTTCAACTTTAACGTTATATTTTCGTATTAAAGAAAAATACATTGAATGCAATGTAGTCCAAATCAATGTCTAGGATACAATCAACAAAAAATATTGTTTGTGTATGATTTGTGTGTTTATTTAATAAAATTATATTTATTTTTTGTTATTAGTTTCAGGCTGTCGCATGAAAATTGTCTCGAGCTAGACAAAGTTAAAAATGTGTGATATAGCTATAATGCAAATGGTTGTTGCAAATGCGTTGTACCCCGTTTTTAGATCACAGAGTCGAGACACATTTCATGCGGCCGCCGTTCTTTTCCGTGTTCTTGTTGAATGTCCGTTTCGTTTACTCTGGATGATTGATTAGGTGAAGTTATATAAATCCACAGATTTTATGTTACATACAAATTAATATTGATTGCCTTTACACATACAAATGCCACCAAAAAAGGACTTGCAAAAGTGTTTAACACAATTAATTATCTGCAAATCTCTGTTAACGAGAATTGCTATGTACTGCCCGGGTTTGTTACATTGACTGTAAGGTGTTAAAAAGTATTAAACTATTGTGAAAGACACAGGAATTAGTAAATAGCAAATTTTTGTTATGACAGCGTCAACAATGTTGTGACGTACAGAATCAATTTATAATTATTTTTTCAATTTGGTTGTTCACTCGGGTTTGACATAAAATTATACGGAGTGAAGTTAGGGTCACAAAAAATATCATGATAATTTTTATCATTTTGGTCGGACTGAACACGCCAAATATGTATTGTTTATTTCTCGAAAGAGTAAACATAGCCGTGAAAATTATTTTTAATTGTTTTAATTAAATATGGACATTTTTTTCTATTTAAACGACGAAGAATCGTTCGTTAATAGAAAGGAATGGAGAAAATCAATTCGTAATTTGTGCCATGACATATTCCAATTGTCTGACATTTTTCTGAATTTGTTATTTTCATAGGTTAAAATAATGTTATTTTTTAGGTTTGTAACAAATTTTAGGCTAAATAAAGCTGCTTTCAAACACGTTTTAGCAGAACTAAAAACTAAAATGTTACCAGTAATTAAATCAACATCTCTCACTCCAAAATTTAAGTTTGTCGCAACTTTAAGATTTCTAGCTGAAGGTGGCTACCAGAGTGATGTTGGCCAAGATAGTTTTGTCGGGATTGCACAACCAACTGTGTTTATGGTTTTAAATGAAGTTTTGGTAATATTGGAAGGAATTTTATGTCCAAAATGGATTACTCTCCAAATAACCTAGCTCGAAAAGACAGAAGCGAGATTACACTTTTTCACAACATCGAAAATTTCGGGTATTGTAATGTGTATTGATACACATAAACTATACTCAAGCAACTCTGAGAAGATCAGATCGTGTATTTTAGCGAAAAATAATTTGAATACTTTTCTTCTTCCACAATTTAGTAGCGGGTACGGTACAGTGGTGAGCGCTGAGGTTGGTTGTGAAAAACTATGGCTAGAATCTTATCTAATCTTTTAGCCTCAGCCTATATGGATCGCGAGAAGGAGGTTCCACCGGATAACCTGGGTGAACTTTTCAGAGAAGCAGATCAAAGAAGGGTAGGTTTTATAGGAAGCACAGACATCAACGAGGGGGGTGAGTTCTTTTTTGATGTTTTAATAAATACCAATCTTTTAGTTTGCAATATTGGACGAGAACCGACATTTATTGTTAAAAATCGACAGGAGGTTTTAGATGTGTCATTTGCGTCAGAAACAATCTTTCATATGATCAGAAGGTGGAGAGTGGCGAAGGAGCAATCATTCTCTGATCATCGATACGTAACGTATAACCTCGACATTAAACCTGTTACCCGGAAAACCTTAAGGAATCCCAGAAGGACAAACTGGAACAAATATGGGGAGGTTTTGCAGAAATTATTGCTGCTGGAAGTCCCTGGACCTCCGGCGACGGTAGAAGAATTAGATTGCATGGTTGATATTTTCACAAAAGCATGCAATCTTTCATTTAATGGTGCATTCCCCCTAATAAAGTCGAGGGGAAGGCAGAAACCGATATGGTGGACCATGGAGTTGGGAACCTATCGAAGAGTGTGTAGGACAGCTTTTAATAAGGCTAAAAACACAAGGGAGGGTCGTGATTAAAACTTCTATAAGGAGGACCTAAGAAAGTACAAAAAAGAGTCGAGGAAGGCACAAAGGGGGTCCTGGAGACTCTTCTGTTGTAGGATGGAGGAGGTCTCTGAGACTTCTCGCCTTAGGAAAATTCTAGCTACTAACCCAACCAGTCCTAGTTATTTAATTAGACCAGACAGGTCATGGACAATTTCAAGTGCGGAATCATTGGAGCTCCTTATCGAGACCCATTTTCCGGGAAGCTTTGATGACTCGATGGAGCCTGGAGCTCATCGAGCAACACCTTCATTAGAGATGGAGGGCATCGTGGACAAGGAGCGAATCCGGTGGGCGCTGAACGGTTTTAAGCATTATAAATCGGTGGGCCCGGATCGGATTATACCAGCAGAGATCCAAAAGAATTCGGCAGTCATCCTCCCCTGGCTGCAGAGTATCTTCAGGGGATATCTGAAACTGGTCTATACTCCTGGGAAATGAACGGAGGTCAGAGTGGTCTTTATCCCGAAATCGGGAAAAAGCTCAAATGCCTATCTAAAGAACCTGAGGCGTATGGTAGCATTTCTCGACATTGAGGGTGCCCTTAAAAATGTAAAAAACGGAGGCGATCATGGAAGGATTGTCATTTTTGAACATGGACTACCCCATAAGTAGGTTGATAAATCAGATGCTGGTAAGCAGGATTATTATCTCGAAACTGGGGGAGGCCACCATTAGAAGGTGGGTGGTTAGAAGAACCCCGCAAGGAGGCGTAATGTCTCCCTTTCTTTGGAGTGTTGTGATGAATAGATTGCTCTTGGAACTGAAGAGAGAGGGGATAGGGGTTGTAGCTTATGCGGATGATGTAGCGATAGCTGTCTCAGACAAATATCTGGACACGGTTAGGGATTTTATACAGAATGCACTCCTGATTGTTACGAAATGGGCCAGCAAATGTGGAGTGGGGATCAACCCTTCCAAGACAGCTGATACTATTTATTAACAAATATACAATTCCAGTAGTTAACCCTCCTACCGTGAACGGCATTAGATTAGCTTTTGCTGACATAGCGAGATTTTTGGGCTTAATCTTGGACAGTAAGCTCAGCTGGAAGCCTAACATTGTAGAAAGGTTGAATAAGGCTAACGTAGCCATTTACTCGTGCAAGAACGCCATAGGTAAGAGATGGGGTTTGAAACCAGAGCTGGTACACTGGCTCTATACGGCAGTGGTAAGACCTGCGCTGATGTACGGGGTGGGCGTGTGGTGGCCAGCTCTGGAGAAGGTAACATATAGGAAGATGATGGAGAAGGTGCAAAGAACGGCCTACGTGATAATAAGTGGGGCGCTTAGGTCAACACCTACACGCGCTTTAGAGGTTTAGATGATCCACCTTGCTCCAACCGAATCTTTTGGTAAGCAGATGGCAGCCAATGTGGCTACGAGACGGGCGGCTGTCTCTCAGTAGAAGTGCATCAGACGGGACACTCGGCGACAGTTAGATCACTTAGGGAAGAACTGGCGAATCTAGATTATATTAAACCAGCGTTGTGCTTCGATAAAGGATTCCGGACCATCTGTCCTGGAGGGACGGATCAATACTGGAAAACGAGGCACAGCAAATTTTTCACAGACAGTTCTAAGCTAGACGGCAAGGTAGGAGCCGGAGTCTTCTGTGAAAAGCTTAATGTTAATATTTCTGTTCGTCTCCATGACTACTGCAGCGTGTACCAGGCTTAAGCGGTGGCGATAGGCGAAGTGGGGACATGGTTGAAGCATAACGTGATATATGTGAGGGATATCGCAATTTATGTGGACAGTCAGGCGGTGGTCAGGTCGGTTTGTCTGAAGTCACGGGTGGCATTGGATTGCCGATCATCTCTTAATGAGATGAGCGAGTTTTTCAGCTTCCAGATAGCCTGAGTTCCTGGTCACTCGGACATCACGGGGAACTGCAGAGCAGACGAACTAGCTAGGTACGGTACGACTCTCCAGATGCAGCCGGAAAGAGTTGGTCTGGGGAGGCCTATAGCAGCGCTCAAATTGGCGTTCATTAAAAAGGCAATCGCCTTGACAAACGAGAGGTGGACCAACACCCTCACGTGCCGGGTAGCAAACCAGGTTTGGCCAAAACTGGACCTGCGGCGCTCCAAGATATTAGTATCCCTGGGAAAACGAGAGGTAGCATTGGTCGTAGGGATACTGACAAGACACTGCCCTTTTTGGAACATGCGAGAAGGCTGGGTCTACAGACGAATGACTTTTGCAGAAGTTGTTTGGACGAAGAGGAGGAAGAGACGCTAGATCACTTCCTATGCTCGTGTCCGGTACTTTCACGCAGAAGGCATAAGTATTTAGGTGTGTACGGTATGAACAGCCTTTCGGAACTCGCGGGCTGTGGAGTGCGAGATATTTTACGCTACATAAGTAGCTCTGGATGGTTGCAGCGGGAGTAAAGGGGAGATAGGATGATGTGGTATCACAATGGGCCACTATTGGCCTAAGTGTGCGATAGCAGCCACTCCAACCTAATGTGTATTGATAATATTGATTTATATCAGAAAATTCAACAGTAAGCTGACTTTGCTACAGTTTCGTGAAAATTTAGTCAAAGAATTTCTCGGCTTATCCAACAGCATGAACGATGACAGAAAATTGGTGAAATCAGGACCAATGCATGGAGGCAAACGATCAAGAATTGACCCAACCAATCCAGCTGATATAGATAAAGATGATCAACGAACCCAAAATATGCCCAGCAGCATTCCTAACCCAAAGAAGCCGAACAAGAGCTATTTTTTGAGATGTAAAGAATGCACGGTTTTTGGTAAACACAAAGAAACAAAATATTTGTGTAAATGATGTCCGGACAGACCACCACTATGTATCGAGCCATGCTTTGAAAACTACCACAAAAAATAGTTTTATTATTTAGTAATTTTTATATATAGCTATGTACCTATAAATTGTTTGGATTAGTATTTATATATTTTTTTTTACATATTTATGAATTCAATAAATAAGTTTTGCTGGATAATACATTGGTTTTCACTTGACGGCATTTCACGTCATTATCCTGGTCTATCAAAAAAAAATTATGCAGGGACAAGACGGCATTTGGCGTCGTGCCAGTTTTTGGCCGTAAATGGTTCTAATGTTATCAGGCCTTTCATATTTTGTTTTATGGATGTTAAAAGCTTATGCATTTACAAAAAACGTTAGTGTTTTTTTTGAGCCGTTCAATTATGGCTATTGTCCGCGAACGTGATAAACTAAATCTTATCACACAAGCTCGCAACCATGCATTGATGTTGATAATATACTGGATTTTGGTACAAAATGTGCCGTATCATTTAGCAATAACACAAAAACTAAAAATTCGAGAGATAGCACGAATTCATTTGCTCTTGATACTAATTTAGTAAACCAAGTTAAAAGCCTGCTAAAAGAGAGTAACAAGTACTACTCCTCCGATTCCGAGTGCCAGATGATGGACGACGAGGCGGAAATCGAAATCAATATTCCAGCGCAAATCGGTGGAAAATTTAATAAACTGAAAGTAGATGCAAACGCAGATATCCCAGTTAATAGAACAAAAACGATTATACAGAAACCACCGCCAATTTTAATTAAAAAAGTTAAACACGGAAAAATTGGTGTGCTGAAAACCAAGTTAGAAAAATTACCAGGAGCTATGATTCGAATTACGTCGAACGAGAGGAATATTGTAAATGTAACAGTTTACACTAACAATAATGATCAACACAAAGAAGCTGTTGATATTTTGAAAAAATGAGGAATATCGCTTCTTCACGTATACTCCGAAAGGTTTGAGACCAAAAACCATGATTGTTAGAGGTATATACCAAGAATAAAGAGCTCAATAAATTAAAAATGACCTCATTGAAAAAGTTCTAAAAGTGATAAATGTATATAATATCTATAAATCGTAGTAGATGGATCTACAAAAACCGACGATATAAAGACGTTTCGTCGTAAGTGTCAGGCATTTGGACATGCGGCCTCAAATTGTAACATGGGCAGGGATGGGCGATTACGCGTCGACTACTAGTTTTTACATGATTTCGTCGACAACTCGTCGAAAACGTCGACAACTCGTCGACAACGTCGAGAACTACTTGAAAAATTAATTTACGCCATCTATCGAAACTTAAAATAAAACTCAGCGTAAATTGCTTTTACTACCGATTGTATTTGTGAATCATTAAAACACACTGTGCCTAACATTTGTATCAAAAATTGTGTAATAAATTAATAATTATCCATTATCGAAATAAATTCTTTGACAATCGAAAAAAGACATATTATATTTGCGGATTTGAATAAAATTTGAGTCTATCGTGATTTCGCTCGAAATGATTTATGCTGACTTTTTATTTAATTTTGCTTTATTGTAGTATCTTCGAATAAGATAAATTATTCGTTTACATATCCCTTTTTCGACAAAAAAAAATGGCTCTATTAAAGTCAAAACCACACAAATGTGCAAGTAAAAAATCATAATAATTTTTTGACATGGTAGTTTTGCCGTACCCAAACAATTGTGTTAGTAAAACACAAAAGGGATACATTTATTTGATAAAAGATGGTGCGCAAAGCATATAATCTATTGAAATATTCAAAAGTTTTAGATAGATAGATAGATGCCTCTAGCTCAGAGATTTTAAATTTATTTTTAATTTATAAAATGCTTGTAAAAATGTTAGAATTAAATTTAAGTAATTATTCATCAATTTTAATAGTGCGGTTAACGTAAAATAATTAAAAATTTAGTTTTTAATATCATTTTCTAAGTTGTCGACGTTGTCTACGTTGTCGACGTTTGAAAAGCAGAAAATAGGTATGTAATCTACGTGCTAGATTACGTGTCGACAACTACGTAGATTACCTAACGTAATCTACCCGCCCGTCCCTGAACATGGGCTATATATGCGTTAAATGTTCTTCGGCTGACCAAGCACCAGGAGAATGCCCAAGGAACCAGGACGAAAACGTTCCATTAAAATGTATAAATTGTCAAGGCAACCATGTGGCGAGCTTCATTGACTGTCCAAGTCGGAAAAACTTTACAAGTAAGAGTAATAGATATATCAATATGAGTAACAATACATCAATAAAAATCCCTCGAGCATTCAATTCAAATTATTCAAAGCCGAGCATTTCGTATGCTGAAAGCGTCAATTATGACAAAGAAAAAGAAAATGAAAGTTCATACAATTATAATAACTTAAATACATTTTTCCCCAAATCAAAGGAGCTTTTTAACGTAGATTTTATGACCCTAACCGAAAATGTGTCAAGTTTCTTAACCAAATTAAATTCAGTTCTATGTACCTAAACTTCTTGTGTCAATTTATGCAATGAAAATAATGCCACTAAATTGTAACAATCTAATTAGCGTGGCCAGACGTCAAGAATTGAATCACCTAATAAACAAACATAAACCAGGGCATAACCAAGGTTGATCTATCAGACCTAAATGAACTTTTTATTAATGATAATGTTATGTTGATAGGTGACTTCAATGCTAAGCTCCCTTTCTGGGATACCAGCTGTATCGTAGCAAACAAAAATGGTAAAAATCTTCTGGATTTGTGTGACAAAATGCTATTAATTTAGTTTATCCATCTACGGGTACTCGTGGAAATTCAGTTATTGATCTGATAGTTTCGAAAAATTCTGAAACGGTAGACCAAGTATATGTTCTAAATGAGTTCTGTTCTGATCACGTACCAATTATCACTCACTTGATATTAGATCAAAATCTAGGACTATGTGAAGAGAAAAAGCAGTCATTTGATTATTAAAATGCAGACTGCCTGGGTTATAAACAATTTTTTCATATGAAACTTTCCGCTCTTAAAAACAAGTTAATAACATCATCTGAGGACATTGACTCCCGCATGTCAACATTAACCAAAATTATTAACGAAGTCATAAATAAGCATGTACCTCTTCGAAAATCAGAATTTCCAGCTGATATCATTCAAATGATAAAAATTAAAAATTCTATGAGGAATAAGGACCGAAAGTTCCCTCTCCTCTTCACGTCTAAATTCATAAACCGTTTAACTAAATCAATTCAAGAAAAAATTAAAGAACATAATCACAACTTTTGAAAGAACAAACTTAGAAACGTGGAGCGGTGTAGACCCTATCATTGATCAACGGTAATATCTAATAAAACTGCTGATCCCTTTGAAAACATATACTGCACCGGTGCTCATGATAAAGATGAATTTTGTGTAAACTCAAATTCTAAATTTAACAATTCAAATAGCGTACCATATAATATCACAAAGATAAAAACGAATCTTAATGAAGTTATACAAACAGTAGCTAAATTAAAAAATAGAAAATCGTCTGGTGATGATGGTATTTCAAATCGGTCAATAAAATATCTTCTAATTCCTGGTTTTGAAGAAATCGTCCAAATTACAAATTCTATTCTGAGACTTGGTTACTTTCCAAACTCGTGGAAAGTTGCAAAAGTAATAGCCTTGCCAAAACCTGGAAAACCTAAAACCCCAGAACATGAGACCTATTAGCCTCTTGAATGGATTTAGCTAAATAACGGAAAGAACATTTAATACCAAATGAACAATTTGGATTTGAAAATCATAGATGTACAACGGATGCTTTAATGCGAATTACGAACATAGCTAAAAAGCCAAAAGATTTCGAAAAATAATGGCAATTGTCTTTCTGAACATCCAGAAAGCTTTTGACTCCGTTTAGCATGATGGCTTAACACATAAGCTAATTGTCTGCGGGGTAGCACCAATCCTAGTAACATTCATAAAAATCGTATCTAGCAAACCGAAAATTCTTTGTCTCAATAGATGGTCAAAACTCTACTACTCGAAGTATAAAATCAGGGGTTCCTCAAGGTTCAGCCCTAGGACCGATTTTATACTTGTCTTTATTCACGACATGCCTGATACAAAATTGTACAACACATTTTTTCAGGTGTACGCAGACGATACTGCTATTTTTAGCATAAGCCGTTGTGAATATATACATGTACTCGAAGAATGGAGCAGTACCTTGATATCCTCACTAAATATTTTAATCGCTGGAAGATTAAAATATATGAATCCTATACTCAGCTTTTATTAATCTATCCAACGACAACTACCAAAACAAACTTAAAAAAAGAATTGATGTCATGATAAATGGCCACAAAATAAGCTCGACAGCATCAGCTAAGTACTTAGGAATAACTTTAACAAAGACTCTAAATTTCTCTCTTGATGTACAAAATATTAGAAACCTTGGTTTTACCGCTTTCAGAATTTTGTATCCCGTTTTAAATTATAACAGTGGGCTAAACAAAACACAGGCAGAACCCCTACAAAAAATTCAAAACGCTAAGGTTTGTTTTTAAAAGCTGGTTACGTCCAACTGATTACAAGCAATGCTCAAATTTGCCCCTACATAATCTAGCGAATATCCTCACGATAGAAAAATTTAATGCAAAACTTCTAGAAAATAAAATTATTAAATTACTAACATCATTTAATAAATTTTTAATTGACACAATAATTAAATTGATATTATATTACTCATATTATATGGTGTATTACTCTTAACTAAGAATACTCTTGTAGTATTCAAATAAATTTGTTTTAGTTTTAGTTTAATTTTAAGTTAGTTATAGAATAAGTCAATAAACTTCAAGGCTCATAGCCTTTAAATAAAAATAAAAATTACAAAAATAAATAAAAAATGTAAAAACAACATTAAATAAATAATTTTTATAAATAATTTCATAAAACCATTAGGTCACTGTAGATTAAGGAAATGTTTATACTGCAAAATTGTATTGATTTAATGAAATAAATGCTTCTTAAACCACAAGCAGTAGTAAATAGGCAAGCTTTACATTAAAATATGTTTTTTAATTTGTTTCACTTTCATAATTTTATTTCATTTTGAAAATTTTTAATTGTTTTGGTAAACGATTATTTGAATAAAAATTTGAAATTTGAAAATGTTTCGTTTGATTTGGATAAAGTTTCATTTGTTTTGGAATATGTTTCGATTGATAAATTCAATTCACTTTTATTTTCAAATCAATTATTAGTAATATTTAAAAAAAAAAACAATTTCTATTACGTAAATAAGTTTATTTGATTTAACTCAAAATTAAATATACATAATTTATTATAATAAAATCAGTGATAAAGCAAAAATTTTACTTTTAATTTAATTTCTATAATATTCACATTTCTATATAACGTCAAGGATCATTTAATTTATAAATTATAATTTTCCTGATTTAAATTTTTAATATATTATTACAATATGTATTTATTAAATCCTTGAAATTTATAAAATATTAAGTATATTACGAGTATTATTTCACATATGAAAAATTACAAAATTGTTATTGTATAATTTTATATTATAAATATCAAAATGTAATTATTAAATTTCATGTTTAATAAATTTATTCTAATGAAAATTTTATTTTTTGATTAGCATTGAATAAATACGAGTAGTTTACTTGTAAGATGTGGAATCGGGAGTAGTTGTTGAAGGTTGATATACGAGAATATAGATGAAAATGTTTAAATTATATTTTAACTGATAGAAATAAAATATTTTGTTACTATTTTATTATTCATATACGTGTTGTCATAAGTTGAAGGTTTTTAGGTACAGACTATAGAAATAATGGAAAATATAAAGCACAACAACGAAACCATTACTAAAAGTAGTGAATGATTTTTATTGTAACCATTCATGTGAAATAAATGTATGTCATAATTCTTAATGGATTAATTTATTATACATATGTATATACCAAGCTATATATAGTTAAAGTTAATAGAGTGCATAGAAATTATTAGTACTTCTAAATTTTGTATTCAACGTGTAAATATAGGAAATATATTACGTATGTGTTATAGCGTGACAATATACAATATTATGTCTAAATTGATTTTTTTTTTGTCCACACATTACACAATAAAATTTTTTTATACACTAAATTGAATTTATCCAAATCAATTTAAGGGTGAATACATACAAATAAAAATCGTATTTCGTTGCGATGTAGATATGTTTTGAAGAAATTATGTCGATAGAAAATTAGCACATAAACATGTCAAGGAAAAGACCTAAACCTTCTAAAATGCAGACCAACCGAATCGATATGCTGTATATATGGATATAAATCGCTGCTTAACTAGCAACTATATTACGATTAATTAATTTGGTTGACTGAATTCACTCGCATATAGACACGCTTTTACAATATGATTACGTATATTTAGTAAATTCAATTTTGCTTGATTGTCAGCTTAAATCATATATGGTTGTGATTTTCAAGAGCAAATATTTTTTCACTAATTACTAATCAATTTTATTAAATTAATTGTAAACGAAGTAATCAAGTGTTAAATTTCCCTGTTAGCAAAAATATTTTAATCATGAAGAGATACAGAATATATTGAAAATAGTTTTGAAAAACTTCCACAGCTTGAAGGTTTCCATAAAAATTGAGATAAAAGATTTTCGAATGCTCGGGAACGACTGCAATTCATCATGTTTCCAGGCAAGTCATATAGGTCCATGCTGAAACGAATTGAAAGGAAAATATTTAACTTTATTGACATAAAACCGCGGGTTTTATAAATTTACTAGAATAAAGCCGTTGCTAAACCAAATGTTGCGTAAATATTTTATTAACTGATTGTTAGAAAATTGTTTAATAATACACATACATGAAACCGTCTATAGAGTTACATCAAGTCTAACTATTAGTTCGGAAGGTGAAGCATAGAAACCGATTTTCCGATGTTGTAACCATCCATTGTTGCTAAGTGTTTCATAACCCATTAAAATTGTTCTACCCACGAATTTTTTAATTCAATTCTTTCTTTTGCTTTATTATACTTAGTTTAACATACTCTTATGCGCTTATTCTCAAAAGGTAAATTCGCTTTCGCCTATATAACCGTAGAATTTTTAGTATGGTATAGTATTATCGTACCTATAAATATTTTTTACAGCTTTGTATCAATCACTTAAATATAGAGCTATATAGAATACTTACAGTTTGTGTTATGCGTTCCAAGAATTTTATCATAGTATTTGTTGGAGCCAAACCAGGATCGGTAGGCAACATCATTTACAAAAATCAGTGTGTTCTTTATTCGTTTATGGGTATTATACAAACTTCCCAGTAGTACAAATCAGCGCACAAAGAGCGCATAAACAGCATATAATTAGAGCGCTCAATTTTTACTTCAAATTGATGCACCTAATTCCATGCTATTCGTATTGTTGTCGACCGAAAACTCGCCTTTGTTTCCCCTTAAAATTAATTTATCTCTCTTTCATTTCGATTTGAGTATAATATGTAACTGTTAACCGTTGGTTTACCAGAAAATAATATTTTTTTAATGTATTTTGTTGTATCAAAACCAAACACAATCATATTATTGATTGTGTTTGGTTTTGATTGTATGTACTGTGTATTATCATTCAGGTACAACTACACATTTTTTTTAATTTTGTATACTTACTTTATATGTTATCCATGTATTTCCATTTCCATCTGAAAAATATTTACAAACATCGACATACGTATGCATGAATATGTTCCAAATCAACGCACATCTATTACCTTCAGCTGAAATCTGGAGACTGATAGAAATGAAATAATAATTTTTAAAATGAAATTGATAAACAAGAGATTAGGTGGGGGTAAAAAATGCAGTGCATAGAAGAAACCGAAGTAAATTTATTTGTTTTCTCGCTTCGGCGTGTGCAAATGTTTCCATCTATTTCATTCTGCTATCAGCGTTTGTTTGCTGGGTTAGAGTTTATGAAAAATACCGATTATAAATCGGATTTAAATAAATTTTCCTTAAATTTCCAATAAATATATTTACCAAAATAGAAAATATTATCTTTCTCGATCAAATAAATTACATGTGTCGGGAGCGTCATGTTAAAATAAAATTAATGTATATAATTTTGTTGTATTCGAAATTATTAATAACTAACCGTTTATTTTGATAGCCCCTCATCCTACAGAAAGCTTCGGCTGTCTCTGTGTATACTTATAGGTACGTTACCTACCTTACCGACGTCTACGTCACAACTTGGTAAACACAAGCAGTGACTACAAAGCGACATGGTGATACAGCAGCAGCTGTGGTGCCAAATCCACATTCTTTGGCGGCTTGTGCAAACGATTCTGATGTGAGCTGATCATTACTCTACACATTTGGATGAAGATCAAAATTATCAACTCAACCAATTTTCAGAAGGAAAGCGCTGAACAATAAGTGGAGTCAAAGGAATTTACATCTAAGTTAAAAATGGAATTTAGAACTTCAAAAATCAGTTCAAACACGTGCAGCAATTGGGACGAAACTTAAACCTGTTATCGATGATATTATTAATACACTTCCCACAAATGAAAAAAATTAAAAAAAACAAATTGGGTCTAAGACCACAATAAAAAACCAAACAAGAAAACGAAAAATCAGCACATAAAATATAGACAAATGTACCTACGATTAAACTGGGAAATATTAATTTTATTAAAAACAATAATAAAATTCATTTTATTTAAGTTTTATCTAAATATACATGAAACATCCACACAAAAAAAAATTTGAAATCGAAACCATCTTCTTATTATGTCACTTTTTCACTAGTATCATTTATAAAATCGGGTCAACATTTTGGCGAAATTTCATGTGGATTTGCACACACACAATGATACAAAATGACAGCACACAATATTAAAAGTGTATATTATACACTGTATACGTACACAAAACTCAACTTGAATTGATTTTGAAAAGGCAACAGAATCCATGTACAGGTCAAATAAGCCTCAACAATTGTCAACAAATGATATTCGCAATGTACAGGGCAATATGGAAATATTAAAAGTAATTGTAAACGACGCTGATAAATAATTGTGTCCGTCACGCCAGCCGGAACCATATCAGCCGAAACCTAACAACGATGGCACAAGTAGCACGATGCATTGTGCATCATTGTGCACTAAATGGTTTTCCAGCCGGAACCTTATAATTCCAGCCGGAACCTGATAAATCTATCAAGAACCCTACAACAGCAAACCAACTATAGCAGTAGTAGCACGATGCATCATTGTGCACTATATAATTTTTCAGCCGGAACCTTACAAATCCAGAAATATACGGTTTTTCGGAAAAGAACCTTACAAATTCAGCCGGAACCATACCCTCTACAGCCAAACTAAGTATGACAAAAGTAGCACGATGTATTGTGCATCATTGTGCACTATATAATATTTCAGTCGGAACCTTATAAATCCAGTAATATATGATTTTTCAGTAGAACCTTATAATTCCAGCCGGAAACGATGGTATGGTAATATACAGTCAAATTAACTACATCACTAGTAACACAATGGATTGTATATCATTGTGCACTAAATGCTTTTTCAGCAGGAACCTTATAATTTTGCTTAGAACCTGATAAAGCCGATCAGAACCCTACAACAGCCAAACCAACTATGGCACAAGTAGCACGATGCATTGTGCATTATTATGCACTATATAATTTTTCAGCCGGAACCTCACAAATCCAGAAATATAAGATTATTCGAGAAAAAACCTTACAATTTTAGCCGGAACCATACCCTCTACAGCTAAACTAACTATAGCACATGTAGCACGATCCATTGTGCATCTTTGTGCACTAAATGCTTTTTCAGCCGTAACTTTATAATTCCTGCCAAAACCTGACAAATACAGCCAGAACCTTACAACAAACTAAAGCCAGAACTTTACAATAAACTAACTAAAGCACAAGTAGCACGATGCATTGTGCAGTAAATGCTTTTTCAGTCGGAACCTTATAATTCCATCAGGAACAAGATAAAGCCATCCAGAACCCTACAACAGCCAAATCTATGGCACTAGTAGCACGATGCATTGTGCGTCATTGTGCACTGTATAATTTTAATTAGAAATATACAACTTTTCGAGAAAAAACGTAACAATTTCAGCTGAAACCTACAGTCAAACTAACTACATCACAAGGAGCACAATGGATTGTGTATCATTGTGCACTAAATGCTTTTTCAGCCGGAACCTAAGGGTCGTTCCTACCAGCGATATCAACTGTTACTAATCAACCTAATCTAGCACAAAGTAATTAACCCATAAAGTAATTAGCTATTAGTGTTGAACCATATTGTCTAAGTCGCGTAGCTACACGCGTAGACAATGTAAGAATGTAGGCAATGCCAAAAATTATTATTTCTCTTAGCAATCATCAAAATTGTACGATTTCTTTGATAATTTCAAACATTTTAAGGTTGAGTTCGTTCTTGTGTTATAAAGCACATTTATGTATAATAAATATGTTACGGTTAGTGTGCGAAATTAAATAAAAATTAAATAAATTTCCGAAATAAGATTTTTAAACTCGTTGACGCGATTAAAAATCGGTTGTAAATTAGGCCTATGCTACAGATATGTTTCTTGGTCCCTTCATCTGCATACTTGCAGTATTGTCTATATTCACCTTAAATGGATTATATCGTGGAAAGGAGGTTCTTGCTTGGTGCTCATGACAGTATTGTTGGCCGTTAATCAATACAGTTCACGTTGGAGTCTGAGCTAATACGCACATTTTTTAGTATTTCTCTAACAATGTTTTACAAAACTGAGAATCCCATTATACGACATCAACAAAATTTGCGGAAACAAGAACAGGCTCGGCTACCCGGATGGACAGCTTTAAAAAAAGCATACTACAAAAAACATTAGGATGCGCGAATATGTTGCGCGGAGGGGCAACATAACGAGTTTATTTTTTGTTAACATGCGATTTTGCTTCTTATCTAATTTGAATACCGCGCGCTATTTATGCAAAATGTTTCAGAATAAACTCCAAAACATCATTTAATAACTTTTGTACTAACCACAACTACGTTGTTTAAGCCTTTCAAACACCATTTAAAATTTCCATCGGTAAACCTTTATCTATTTAGTTTTCATCTTTTCATAGGCCTATTTGCAAACATAATTTAATATTTTGATAAACAAAAGGTATTGCTAGGTGACTGGAAGGACTGCCTCCTAAAATGTACAATATATTGTACAACGTGTTTTAAAAACTATTTTTTAAATAGTATATATTTCAGTCTTTTAGGTTTTCTAGGTTTACATTTTTCATCTGTTCACTTAATAAAAAAAAATAAAAATTAAATAAAAATCAATAAGTATAAAATAACAGTTATTAAAAATAAAATTAAAATTAAAAGTAAATTGAAATTCATTTGGTCACATATTTATCACAATTAGTTTTTAGGGCGAGAGCCTCCAAAACAATCTTGATGCATAAATGCACGTTACACTTCTTGCATAGAAAAAACGTTTGGCTTTTAAAATTTTAGTTTTTCTATCTAGTTGGTTCTGATTTTAGGTCGTGGGCAGGAGTATTGTTAATCTCATCATACCGAATGTCTTCATAAAGCCGTCTTTCAGATTTCGTTGTTTTTGAAACAATTTCAAGTAACTCATTATAGGACAATGTGGCCCTTGGACTCGCAGTGTCTTCTATAAGTGCTAAGCATTTTTCAATTTCTATGCGTAATTCCAGAAGGTTATTAATCTTATTGTTATTTGCCTTATTGATTTCGCAATCACGCTTATATTCAAGCCAAATTGAAAAAACCATAACATCAATGAAATGCGTAACGATGCGCAACAACCATTTTTTGGAATGAATAAACACCCGTTTTGGAATGAATAATCACGTATTATCGTGAGATACTAGGAGGATGATAGATAGGAGGATGAAACTGGTGGCCCAGTAAATGTAAATTTCAATCGGTTAAAATAAAAGCGATATCTTTTCTGATATCACAATGTCTCTCAATAGCTACAAATAAAATCAATGTCAAAAGAGGAATCCCAGACTAGATTTTTCATAGTAAATCCCTAAAATTCTAAATTGTTCGCATTTTAATCATTTTGCAACAATTGTTATTACCAAAAATTTTACTATTTATTTTTATTATATTCATGGATAATAATTTCGCCTCAGTGTTTGCTTAGTCAAGATATATGTATACCAATCCATTGATAATAATTATAAAGCTTTTACAATTTTAGTAAAAACTTCATTGCCTTATACAGACGAATGAAGTTTGTCCCAAAATTGTCCTAAATATAATGACGTCATCTAGGACAAACTTAAGACATACGTACTTCATTGACATTTTTTCTTGCAGTTTCAACAACACAATTAATTAAAACAGCTAATATCTTTTCACCATGAATAAAGACAAAAAGCTTATAATATTGAGTATAAATGACAAGTAAAATTCCGATAGTTTCTTATGAGAACTAACTTAAAAATCAAATTAATAATCTAAGTGTCCAAACGTTTTAATTACACCACATTACATAAAAAAATGTTTTTTTAGGTCAAAATCATCGAGTTAATAATCCAGTTTTAGCATACCTTAAGCTTATTCTCGTATCTTTCAGTTTATATTACAATATTCCATAGGCAAAATAAAATAATTATTGTAATTGTACACGTAATTGTGTTCAAAACTAGCCATTTCAATCAAATGTAAAAATAAAATTCTTAGATCTAAGATTAAGTTGTCAATCAAAACATATATTTTACATTTTCCAATGCATTGCAATGTAAACCAATCATTTCCGATATTTTCTTAAGATTATAATTTATCAGCACACACCCTAGCTACATAGAATAATATTTATCGTGCACAATGTTGCAAATATAACATAGAGCAATAGTTCACTGCATTACAATGTTGCAAATATTATAAAAAAGTTTCATGGAAAAAAATAATTTTATATTGTTAAGCTCACTTATAAAATTTTGTTCAATTTTATTTTTTACTTATATAGTTATCACAAAAATTTAATCAAACGTCATTATCATCTTAGAAGAAAATATACAAATAACATTTGTACGGTTACATGAAAAAAGCAAAATTCCGAAAATTTTTATTATTTTTTTTCATGGTTTGATGAATTTTGTAATTTTAATATTTATATTTTTTATTTTTAATTAAATAAAACCCAACCAAACTAAAAAAAATGTTATTCGTTTTTAAAATTGTTAAAAAGTAACCCAGAAGGATGAATAAATAATTAGAAATTATTTATGTAAAGAAATAGTTTTAAATAATAATAACATACACACACACAAAAAATAACGAAAAATTATATCGTTTAAGGTTTTGGAATTTTTTTGTTGGATCTCTTATTATGAAATATTTTCAGGGAAGTGATGTGATAAATGTTATTAAACATAAAAAAAACAAATTATGAATTGTAATGTAAGTAGATGTAACCATGTGAATTGAATTTTTTTTTCTGTTTCATCTATAAAATGAGTTTTCCGCTTTTTTATTATTTTAAAGCATTTTTTAAATCATTGTAAACCATTTAATTGTTGGTATATACCTGGTCAGGTTAATTGCTTTGAAATGAAAATGAGTGCTCTTAACCTGCACCGACCATATTAGCCCGCCTCAATGAAACCTGTACTATAATTTGTTACACATTTATTACAATTTACTACAAGAAATCCCGATGTTATTACAGTTACCGTTTTCGAGAAACGAGTGGTCGGTTTAACTTGTAATTAAACCTACACCGCCAAAATTGTAACTTATGATGTAGCTATGATATCGGGATGGTTCTTGGTCCAGAATTTATTCCAAATTACCAAGGTCAACCCTATATTTTGACTAAGGGTAAATTTCACCCCAAACGATTATTTATGACAAAAACATCGATTTTACCAATATTAATAAATTATTACACCAGACCGCCACCAGATATTGAGTCAAATGTTACTCCTTGGACCTTGAGGAGGGCATATCAACCTTATCCAGGTGTGTAATAAATTATCTTTGTGTCAGGTTACACGGAATTCGCTCCAAACCGTAAAGCGTTCAAACGTCAAATTTAAAGTTCGATTTTATCACCTTCAACAATTTATTACACCAGACCGCCACCAAATATTGAGCCAAATGTTACTCCTTGGACCTTGTGGAGGGCAGATCAACCTTATCCAGGTGTGTAATAAATTATCTTTGTGTCAGGTTACACGGGATTGGCTCCAAACCGTAAAGGGTTCAAACGTCTAATTTAAAGTTCGATTTTATCACCTTCAACAATTTATTACACCAGACCACCACCAGATATTGGGTAAAACGTTACTTCTTCGATTTTGATATTGTGGAGGTCAGATCAACCTTAGGTGTGTGTTAAATGATTTTTGTGTCCGGCTAAATGGAATCGGCTTCAAACTGTAATGTCTTCAAATTTTTAATTTGATGGTCGATTTCAAAACATTTGATGGTTTACATAAGACCGCCATCAGATTTTAGTTTAAATGTTGCTTTATTGGCCTTGTAAGCCCTTGGAGGGCAGATGAAATTTTTTCAAGTGTTTATTGTATTATTTTAATGTCAGGTTAGGTTAGACGAAAATAGCTTCATGAATATATGGAGTTCGTAGTTTAATGGTCGGTTTTTCTACCTATAATGAGTTATTATTTCAGAGCTGCACCAAATAAGGGGTCGGGTTCAATTCAAACTGTAGCTTTTGTAAAGGGCAACTTACTTAATTACTTATTATTACATGATTATCAATATTAGTCTTGAAATGACGAAAAAAATTTAAAATTTAGTTTAAACGTATTAAAAATTTCGATTTTTATCGAATGAAAAATTTCGTCAAACGATGTTTATTTATATTTTCACCGCAACGGCGATTATTTTTGGATAATTTACTGTCCCTAGATTGCAAATTACGAAATAAAGAGTGTCCAAGATAAGTGGTTATTAATTTATTATAATATGCAATGTTTAGATCAGCAATAATGCAAAATAATAAATTTATTAACCCTTTAACTGTTTAATTTTGTTTTGAAAAACGTTTTCTCCTTGCTTAATTATTTTTCAGCAAGGAGAATACAGGCTATGTTAATTAAAATAAATGAAGTTACCAGACTAACGAATATTCTAACTTGTATATGTTTTAAATTATCTATATTTGACCTTCTTCAGAAAAAAAAATAAAATTGATTCGTTGAATAATAATACGAATGTAATATTTTTTATCTTTAATTTTTTTAACATCGAAGATGTTTTTGGCGTCGCATTATATAGAAAAATGCAACGAAATTTTGTCCCAAGAATATGCAACGAAATAAAAGAAAAATAAAGTAAATACGAGAGAACCAAAACACGCTGGTACGCCAATTTTGTTTTGTGCTCTCTCTATGCACCTATTTCTCATCTACGATATCAATTAGTGAGCGTAATATAACGGGTGTTTTTTTAAGCAACTTCAAATTGTAAAAAATAAAACAAAAAATTAAATTTTTATGAAAAATATACTCTGGTAGATCTCAGTATACTCTGGAAAATCATGAATAGACTGACGCTTGAACAACGCAACGAAATTATTAAAATCTACTTTGAAAAGTCGTCGGTTCGCGCAACTTATAGACGACGTCAATAGAGATCATTACCTCATCATGATCAATGATTTTTTGTTTGAAAATATGGATGACATTGATCCGGACGAGATGTGGTTTCAACAGGATGGCGCTACGTACCATACGGCGACCGCAACCATCGACTTATTAAACCCAAAATCTGGCGATAAGTTGATTTCGAGAAATGGACCTGTCAATTGGCCGCGCGATTTGACACCTCTCGATTATTTCTTGTGGGGCTACCTGAAGTCATTGGTTTATGCTGATGAACCAGCAATAATTGATGCCATGGAGGCCAACATAGTTCGTGTTATTCGTGACATACGGCCAGCAATGCTCGAAAAAGTGACCCAGAATACGCTTCGTCAAGAACAGCCACGGTGCCCATAAGCCCGAAATCATTTTCAAATATTAATGCCATGCATTGATCTTTTAAATAAAAAAAATGATTAATTTTTTGTATTATTTTTTACAATTTCAAATTCTATCGGGCTTAAAAAAACACCCGTTACAAATAAAAATAAAAAACCAAAAAATAAAGTAAATACGAAGGAACCAAAATATGCTGGTGCGCCGAAAATCAATTTTTGGGGCCAAACTTTTTTATTTTTATTATATAAATACAAGTCTAGCCCAAAACAAATCAGTAGGCTTAAGCTTTTTTATTTAGGCATTAAGCAAAATCACAAGCCCCACCTTCGATGTTTAAATTTTTAGCCTTAGGCTAAAACTTGGGATTTTTATCTTTATGACGAGTATACTCGACATTACGCGAAAAATGTTCGTTTTGCTTTGACGAGTATAGTCGACATCAACAGTTAAAATGTTAATTAATTTTACACATATATACAATATACGTAAAATTTAGTATGCAAATAAGAAATTTTGGTACTTTACTTACTAAAGAAGCAGTTGCATACATTTAGGGACATTTAAATATTCATACTAAAAAATTAATTTGGTTTCTCAATCTTAATTTAAAATGATGTTTTACGCCTCGAAGAGGAAAAAAATAGATTTTGCTTTGTTTAATAATACAATAATAAAATGTTTAGGCCTTCATACGGGTATAAAATATAGACACAATATATCGCAAGTTTTTTTCGTCTTATTTGGTAAAAATAATCCACATGCATTTTTTATTATACACGAGTGCATTTCTAACTAATCTAATATTGTTGACAATTTAAAAACCGATTGAAAATAATACATTTAATTGAATAGATTATTAATACAAAGGCCGGTTCCCAATTACTAAATGCTTGCCTAAATGTATGCAAATAAAAGTAATCTTATTTTTATTGACGATGAATTTGAAAATATTGACGTACGATATTTTTTAAATTTTAGTATCTAAAATCATTTAAAAAAATTTTGATAATCTCAAAAAGCATTTTTAATAAATAATAATATGCAACAACTATTTCTCATTTCTATATTATTGTTGCACTACGTAACACCTACAATAATAAATACTGTTTGTCATGGCTATTTGGCTGTTATTTTGTATAACAAGTTGTAAATTACTTTTAATACAATTTTTCATTATTAATAAATTAACTTATAGATAATTTCAAAACGAGTTGTTACAATATTGCATTTAATAAAGTGTTGAACTTGACTCCATGTTCGTAAAATCCTTGTTGGATTTCACGAACAAAATGATCGTGATTTCTTTCCCCAGTTTTATGATCTTGATGAAAGTCAAGTTCAAGACTTTATTAATTTCAATACTTTAGAACCATTCTTCATTATTAATTTAATACTGAATTAATTATGGAAAATTTTATCAAATGTAATAATTTATTCTAGATTTTGTGTTATTTTTTGTATGTCATACAGAACGGGAATAAAATGTTTGCTCTTGACCGGATGTATCAAATAAAGAAATGTTTTATTTACTATAATTTGGAATTTTAATAGTTTTGGCGTGCCTCTAATCTAAAAAAAAGTTATAGCAATTATTTAATTGTAAACAGTAGATTATTTATTTAATATTAAAAGGACACCAAACATTTGACCACATTTTGAATCAGCTATATTTTGAACTTCCGCTAAAAACGGTCATCCCACTACTTAGAGCAAACTGAGAGTACCGGAAAAAAATTAGAGTAATAAAGTGAGATGACAATACTGAAAATCGTAATGCAAGATTTGAACCGTTATTTAGCTATAAAAGCAATTTCACTTGAGTCACGTATTTCATATAGTTCTGAAATTCCTTTTCAAATAGTATAAAATTAAAGGATTTTTTTTTTAATTGTTAAAAGTGTAAACCAAATAATAAGTGTGTGAAGTGAAAGTGACGAAAGTGTTCACGTTAAAAAAATACGTTTTTTGGACAAAATTAAAGGATGAGTGGCGACGAGGAATTAAGAGGTCGTCCACTTCTTGTTCAAGAAGTGACGTTCCTAAGTATCGTTTTATCATACAAGGATCGTATTTTGAAAAATCAAAAAATTTGTGGAAGAAATGATCCAGTGTGGCACGATATATGATTAGATATAATAAAAAGATACCAAAAAACATACAAAGGCACATCTTTATATGTTATGGTTTGTAAAAATAAACATAAAATTCGGGATAGTCTTTTGGGTATACAAGGATGACTCCACGACCAGCTACGATCTAAATAAATCTGGTGAATCAATTTTACCAGAACATTATACTTTCGAATTTCTTATCTCAAAAACTGATTTCGAAAACATCGTCGAAAAAAAATATTACGCCAGAAATACATATAAGGGCCGAATAAAGCATCACAGATTGCACCACATATTCAAGCCAGGTGAATATCAAAAATTCTTTAGGAACAAATTTATGGAAATGACATCACTATCTTGTGCGTTTGTGGTTGACCATGCTTCGGTCAATATGAACTTCTAGGGTAAATATACAGGTATGCATTATAATATTATATATTTAAAAAAAAAGTTAAATTTGTAAATTAAAACGGGCTTTATAAATATTCACCTTTAAGTTGAAATAAAGCTTCTGCTATTTTTTGACAGGCAGCGCCAATTTACATCCATTATCTACTAATTTTAATTTTGTTTTATGTGACCTTTTATATGTATGTGTATAAGTAAAATGTATATGTATTTAATTTAATAAAATTTTAACTATTTTTGTAATGTCTTAAGTGGGAACTATAGATAGAATAAAACAAATAAAAAAAATAAGGTAAGAGAGCGAGAGATAGGATTTAAATGTATACGACCATACTCAGAATAACAAAAATAAAAAGTTTAAGAGAAATTGCGTTTTAATTTTGCTGTCACGTAAAAAGAATAGCAGAGCGAAAATTTTCGTGCAAGAATAAAAAACTTAACAATTACAACAACAAAACTCAAACAAATTTTTGTGCGTTACAAGTAATATGCATTTTTGTTATTTTATATATGGGAATTTGGAATAATTGGTGTATTTTATGTTTCCTATTTATAAAATATCCATGTACACATATACTAATATGAATATAAAATCAAAAATAATTTTCACTACACTGTATAATTGTATTTTTTTAAAGCAGATCTAAAAAAATAATTTATCGAATTGCGGTAATTTAAACCGCATATAAATAATTTTTGTAATTTTAAACACATATATTTGTTGAGATATAATTCGTTTATACTCAAAACTATTGTAGTTTCACTCAATATTTTAGCAAATACATTAAAAAAATATTACATGAAATATAAGAATGAACTTAATATTTTAAGTAATCTATAGCCGAAAAGTCAAATTGGAATAATATTTTTTTGTCTTCGTTTCTTACGTTTTTCTGTTATTTTTTTTATTCTATCTATAGTTGGCCCTTTACATCTCCATCTACGAACAGCGAAAGCATTCGCTATTACTTCGTAGATGGCATTGTGTTAAGGTTATACTTATAAACCTGAAATAATATTTTACATTTAATTTAAATATTTAAATCGGATTTTAAATAGACGGCGATTATAACAGGCGATTATTTTCATGTACTTATAAATATTTTTCAATTTGCTTTTAAGGTCATTGTAAATGTGGAAGCGTTATAAAATGCTACATATCCAAATTTTTGGAAACAGGCGATTTTGTGGCTAACTGCTACCTAGAGATCTGCAATGGAGAGTGTGGCAAATACTACCTTCGAGGAAGTGAACGGAAAGCTGTTGGGAAAGAGTTGCTGCAGGGCAAAAGTGCCTTAAGGAAACGAGCTGAAATAGCTAAAGACCATACATGGCCTAGTAAAGGTGAATTGCCGTTGCTATATTCAACGGCAGTATTACATCAAGCAAAGTTTAAGGAAAAAGCTAGACAATATCTGCATCAAGATATATTCCAATCATTGCTGATTAAGAAATTTGGTGATTATTGTGACTGCATTGGTAGTATCGGAATGCATCCATTTTATGTTCATTACAGCACCAATGAACAATTAAAGGCTTATCAAAACTTAAAAAAAAAAACAAAAAATTATTGTGTGTATTGATAGTACCGGCGGTCTTGTTTCAAAAATTTATAGAAATTCTGACGTGCCCAGTAAACATGTATTTCTTCACAGTATTTGTGTCACCAGCGAGATTACACAATTTACAGTCGCTTCTGAGGACTCTCACACTCAAGCAATTAGTAATTGGTTGATGATGTGGAGGAGTTCTGGTGCTCCGGATCCAGATGTTTGTATTGCAGATTGGTCAATGGCCTTACTAAATGCGGTCTCCTTAACTTATGCCATAATCGTAAATATTAATCAATATGCAAATGCTTTGAAAAATATTAACAAGCCAAAGATTTATATAAGAATAGATGTTTCACACACATTAAAGAAATACTCAGAGTTTTTTAAAAAATCGAGAAAAAAATATTAAAACTTTATACTTGGCATCTATTGGCCAATTAATTTTAATTGATGAAAAAAAATATTGTGAAGATTTAATTAGAGATATACTAATAATTTAGCCGAAACTAGTGGTAAAAAGGAAGATTTGACCGATTCAATATGCCAGCAAGCCCAACAAAATTTATTGCTCGAAACAACAGGTAATTTAATATTTAAAAAAATGTAATCATGTATGTAATAAGTTAAAGTTGACTTACAAGATTTTAATAATAATTCCTTTGATCACATAACATCTAGTTTATTATATATAATTATTTTTTTTTATTTAAGATTATGAAATTCCAGAGGAATTATTCGAAATCCAAATAGCCAATGACGATATCGAAGAAGCACCATCAACCAGAAAGAAACGGAAGCCCGCCCAAGATAACGAGTGGATGAAGTGGGCAAAACAGCTAAAGATTTCAATAGAAGTTACCTTAGAGACCGAAGATAATGGACAAGGAGCAAATGCATATTATAATAAATAATTTGCGGATTATTTTATTAAAGATTTATCTTTACTTCCATTATGGACCAACATCTGTATTTCGGAATTTAGTGAATTTGTTAACCATCGAACATTCTCAACTGGAGCAATGGAAAATGAGCATAATAAATTAAAAAATTTAATATTTAAGAATAATGAATTACTAATGCAGGCCGATTTATTTATTCAAAAACATCTAAACTTTCTTCGTGGCGACTCAATTATAAGAACAAAAATAATTGAGCAGCACAATATAATAAGCTTATCAGATGAAAGTGAAGAACCGCAAAATAATATTGCATCCAACGCTGATAATAATATTTACATGATTGAAAATTCAAATTTTAACGAAGAAGATTTCACTCCACTGTGTCCATCATGCAAAAACGAGGTTGGAGAAGCATATAGTCAAATTTGCAAAAATTACGTACACTCTATAGATACATGTTCCGCACCTTACAACAGCAACGAAAAATGCAGCCAAAATATAATATGTGCTTCCTGTGAAATTAGCGAGAAAATGGCAAACACATCAAGTAACAACAATTTAACTGCAAAAGGCGACCCAAAATGTCCAACTTGCAAAAACAACGTTGGAGAAGCACATATTTGTGAAACTTGCAAATTGTATGTACATGCTTTAGATATGTGCTCCATACCTTACGACACAGACGAAGGATATGGGCAAAAAAGGATTTGCTTAAGTTGTTTCGAATTGGACCATGCCGATAGTGTCACAGCTTTAAGGGAATATGAAAATTGGGGCAATTATGGCAATAAAAATAAATTAATTGACAAGCGTTTGAAAAATCGACAAAATGTTTCTAGAAATCCGAAACGCAAAAAGAGAAGTTCTCTATATCTTGGAGATAAAAAAAGCACCATTAAAGATAGAATAACTCTCCAGAAACACCATAAAGTACCAGTAATGCGGAAAGCTAATAATAAAAATTTGAGTACGGTTAAAATTAATGGTCAAAAAGTAATTTTATCAAATACATGTGCATTTGATAGTTTATTTCAATTACTGCTAGCAGGTTATTACGACTTTAATTTAATTAAAGATAAGGTAATTCAATAAAATTTTCGAAAACAAGTAACATATGATTTTAGCATAATCAAAATACATTAAATTTTCGGGATACTTCATGCCTAAATGAACAAATAGTAAAGTTAATTGTTGTCGTGTTTTTTGTGTTAGCGTCCGATAGGTGTATCCGCAACAGTGAAAATTTTTTTAATAAAATTTGAGTTTTTAAGAATAAACTGTATTTTTTAATTCAATTGGGAATCCAAAATAAAGAAAAACAAAAGGTAGAAATGGGATAAGCTCCACATATTTATACGGAGGTGATATCGGGAGCTCGTTTCTACTTGCTGGGAGATTTAAAAACACGATTTTTTTATTGTAAAAAGTGAAAAGGCGTAGCAAGCTGAATTATAAGGTCAAGTCATATGAAATTGACATATTTCAAAACATTAAACGTCTTAATATAGACATAGGGGTATATCCTCTATCCGGTCGCAAGTTAATTATTTGCGACCAGAAATATGGTTACTAGATTTATTTTGCCATGCCCATTCTTACATATTTTTTAAATTTAACCGTGCGATTCTGACGTATAGTCACAGAGCTCTTAACTACAATATTTTACATAACTAAGAGATTTCTCTTACTTAAGACTTTTTTGCGATTCTGCACGTAATGATCAGTTAAGAGGTTCTCTTAAAAACCTCTTATCTTAATACCTACCAAATAGGTCGTCTTAAACATCATAAATGATACAATTTTTATAATTTGCATGAAAACTAATAAAAATAACGATTATGTAAATAAATAATTAATTAAATTATATTTTACAATACACAAACTAGATTTTAGATGTATTATTTTTATAAAAAAAAAATATTCCGACATTAGCATTTCGGGCGGATGTAAATATTTTGTTGTTGTTTATTTTATGCATTACCCAAATAATGAATTTTTTGTATAATTATTTAGTTTGTCTAATTTATTACAAAAATATGAATATTAAAACCTTATTTTTCACAAAAATATGTCGTATTTTATCGTTTATTTAACAATAAAACAACAATTTCAACGGCTCGCATTAATAAAAATCACAATTGACAGGTCTCCAAAAATATTTGTAGAGTTTTTAATAGAAATTTTAAGAGTATCACTAACAGAATACCAATTAAGAGATTCTCTTACAAAAATCTATTAACGATAAACCTCTTTACTGTTAGCCTCTTAATAGTCTTAACGTCAGAATCGCACGCTAAATTTGTTTTGCGATTGTTAAGTAGAAATACATAAAAATACTGCGACCTCGGAAAATGCGTAGCAGTCTTTCCGTGGATTTCTACTTTACAATCGCAAAACAATTTTAAAATTAAAAAAAATGTGTCAATTGGCATGGCAAAACAAATCTAGTACCTAACCATATTTCTGGTCGCAAATAATTAACTTGCGACCGGATAGAGGATATACCCCATAATACTATAAACATAGACTGGTAATATGCTTTTTCTCCATATAGGTAAAATCGTTTATTTCATGCGTAGACCGTTAGGACGGGATTCATATATAAAATTCTATTTTTATTTCCGTCTTTCATTTCCATGTCATCCACAACTAAAAGCTTTTGTTTCTGGTTGTTTGTCTTTCAAAATAAAATTATTTGAAAATTTAATATAATTTGTGTGTTGAATATACTTTGTAATCAAATTTGTGTTTTAAGTTGTGTGTTATTAAAATAAAATGTATCGAAAAAAAAATTATTATTTGTTGTGGATAATATGAATTATGGACAATATATTCCGCCAGTCCCGTATCGAAAAGGTTTCAATTATGTATGTGGAAACAAAATGGCGCATTTTATTTTATTTTCAGTATTTTAGTTATTTTAATAATAAAATATGTAAAATTATAGTTGTATGTGCATTCTAGGCTTGATTAATTTACATATGTACATATATTGTGTAAACAGTGAATAGTTCGTTCGGTTTTATGAATTATATGGAATAGCTGATAGTTGAATAATAATAGTTGAATAGCTTTTTCGAAATAATTTTATTGTTTAAATTCGATTAATTATTTTGTGTAATAATCATGAACCAGTTATGGTTTAAAAAAATATTATAAAATTCCTGAATGTTTGTAATTATATAGACAAAATTCTAATTCTACTAGCAGCTAACTTCATTCACATTCGCTAATAAAAATTCTTAATGCAGCACTGATACTTTTTGCCTATCTCTTTTTTTCTTTGAAATTGACTCACTTGACATTTAGTTGTTACCGGTCTATATAATATTATTAAAGCTTTGCTGTTTAATGAAATTGGTATGTATTTAATTTATAAGATTTTGGGAGTTCCCCTAATTTATAGCAAATGTGTGAATGATATACAATTCGTTCAACAAAATAAAATTTTGTACTGTGATGCAAATACCGGTAGAAAACTGAAAAATCTATAAGATTTCAATGCAGAGAGAATTTCTTCCTAGACTTCAGATAACGTATTTCAATTCACGATTTATTAGAAATGTTACGAACCAATCAAATGGAACAACTAATATCAACGACACCGCGTACTGCATATACTGTTCCTTCATCATATATTGGTAGTCCGCGTCATATGCATGAGTATATTCAAGACGTAATGACTTTCGTGCGCGCGTTACATTTACGTGCTATACAAACTAAGATGAAATTAAAAAATCGTTATTGCCAGGTGAAACAACACTGCATCACCATGCTATCACTGCACGTGTCTTCAAACAAAATTTAAAATCGTTGAGGAACTTGATTACACATCACTCTGTATATTCGGCGAAACACGTTACTGGCTATATTCTGTTGAAAGGCAAAAACAAGGTTTGCCACATGTACATATTTTGATTTGGTTGGTGGACAAAAGGCAGCCAGAAGAAATTGATAAAACTATTTCACCAGAAATTCCAGGGTGATCATTCACCACATAATTTGATATAAAAGTGTGATATAAACAATTGTCGTAGCTTACTGCGGGTTAATTATGGATGAATTAGGGATGCATTTCGTCATGTCGTATATTAATGTGAATATAAGAGACAACAATATCTTCTGTTTTGTTTCAACAAGTGTAAAAAATTGTATTACAATATATGTTTGTTAAATAATCATTTTATGTGAATGTAGGCCTTGAACTGAGGCAATCCGCACATTACATTTGAGGACTGGCATGACCAGCAAAGAAATTTACCGCCGGCATAAAAACATGCTTAATCAAATGGAAAGCCATTGGAATAATTAAAAATAGATTTAGTTGTATTCTTAGTGAACGGAAACTGCGGTACGCTCCTCTATAATAATAAATGCTCATAATTTTTTAATTTTAAATGGGTATGCTAACGAGTACGATGCTGCCGAGAATGAAATTACAGTCAGTGCAGCACCTGAAAGCAGAGCTAGTAGAAATAACCCTTAGGTACCTTGAAGCAGGGCGTCAAATTCGCCAATGGATTGTTGACACTATTTTATTGTAATTGTTTTGTTTGACGCCTAGAAGAAAAAATTAAATATGTTATAGTATTTTTTGTTTAAAATTACACATACAAATCGGCTACCCGAATTAAGAAAAGTCGAATTAAGAAAAGTGTTTTTTCTGAATTTAAATGTGTTTTTAATTCATTATGAAAATGATTTAAGAAAAGATGATAGAAATGAAATAATAAAAGTTGATTTAATATGTGCACTTCTTAATTCATTTTCAAAATATTTTAAGAAAAGTAACAAAAACTGAAATAACATATGTTTTTTTAAAAAAATTATTTAGGAAATGATTTTAGAAAAGTATTCAAAAAATATGTAAGTAAATTTTTCCCGGAAAATTTTGGAACTTTTTCAATTTTTTTGTACTTAGTTTAAAATTATAAATAAGTCACTTTGAAAATGAAATAAAATGTGTATTTAAAATCGAAATAAAACGTAAAATTGTACTATAGTAAAAACCTGATTAGGGTCGATTTATATTATCCGTTCCTTTCAGATTCAGACAAAAAAAAACATTGTTACATATGTTTTCTATATAAGTATTTATATTATCCGTTCCGTTCAGATCCTTTATTTTCCGTTTCAGATAAATATTGTTGAAAAGAATGTTTTATCGGATGTCTGAACCCGAAAAAATACGAAAGCATATCGAGGAAAGTGGAATTCCAACAACAACAATGAAAATAAAATTAAATTGTTACTAAAACATTTTTGGGTTTTTTGTTATCGATATCGTTTAGTCTATACGTAACCAAAGATACGAATACATGCAGCATGTGTGAAAATAATATTTTTTTATATTCTCTTCATGATCTTATGCTAATGTTTGTCGCCACTAAACTTAACTTTTCTTATATGCTCTTTTAAATATCCCATATATTTTATAGTTGTTTTAGTCTAATAAACTATAAAATATAAAAAAAATTGTTAAAGTAAAATAAAGTAAAGGGCCAACTATAGATAGAATAAACAAAATAACAGAAAAACGTAAGAAACGAAGACAAAAAAATATTATTCCAATTTGACTTTTCGGCTATAGATTACTTAAAATATTAAGTTCATTCTTATATTTCATGTAATATTTTTTTAATGTATTTGCTAAAATATTGAGTGAAACTACAATAGTTTTGAGTATAAACGAATTATATCTCAACAAATATATGTTTAAAATTATAAAAATTATTTATATGCGGTTTAAATTACCGCAATTCGATAAATTATTTTTTTAGGTCTGCTTTAGGAAAATACAATTATACAGTGTAGTGAAAATTATTTTTGATTTTATATTCATATTAGTATATATGTGTACATGGATATTTTATAAATAGGAAACATAAAATACCCATATATAAAATAATAAAAATGCATATTACTTGTAACGCACAAAAATTTGTTTGAGTTTTGTTGTTGCAATTGTTAAGTTTTTTATTCTTGCACGAAAATTTTCGCTCTGCTATTCTTTTTACGTGACAGCAAAATTAAAACCCAATTTCTTTTAAACTTTTTATTTTTGTTATTCTGAGTATGGTCGTTGCCGTGTTTTAATATTGGAGCACTATCCGGCGCCGAAGGGAAATTTTCTACTGAAACTGCTGCAGCTATTATTCACTGGTGTCGCTACTAATCAAAAAAATTAAATTGTAACAATACCACTACAATAACAGGCCAGTTCTTGTAATAATTTTGTTAGTGTATGGTAAATACAAAAAGAAATGAGAATTCCATACACCACGAAACAAAAATACATGGCAACAAAAAAACAATTTCATTATTTTTAATAAATAGTTTGTATCATTCAAGTTAAATTGAATAATACATTGTCAAAAATAAATAGGGATATTTTGGTATTGAATTATTTAAAAAAAAAATTGTTTTGAGAAAAATTTTCATTTAATAATATTCCAATTAAAGCAGCAACTTAGTTTTACACCATAACAACAAATAAAAGAAAAACAAAAATATACGAGATTTTATACTGCCGTTCTTGCATGATTTTTTACTTTTTTAGTAAACCAAAATATGTTGAATAGGATGGGTGTACGTCTTTGCGTATGACAACAAAATATTTTGTGTTTTATTTTTGTTCAAATAAAACTTGATTTTTAATTAATACGGTGTAATAAACCAAAACAAATTTTAATCAATCAATACTAATGATAAGCCCACTTGCGTGATTTAGTTGGTTGTACATAATTACTAAAAAGAAAAAAATCCAATTCGACAATTGGATTTTTTTGTGGGCTTGTGTAAAATTTACAGTAAAGATTAAAAATTAGGATACGGTTTATCCACGATATTGAAACTTGAGAAGGTAGAATATCACACATAATACTTTTGTGTATTATGTGTGTAAAATATTCCTATGTTTCATTTTCATAATTTACAAAAAACAATCGAATATAAATAAAAATTTTATTGTAACATACAAAATATTACACTCTTTAATCTAAAATTCATTACACAAATAAAATGTATGAAATTAAGTTTACTATTTTTCTTCGGTACTGTATATCGTGAAACAAAACCAAAACAAATAATACAAGTGCCGAGAGCCAAGAGAAACTAAAAAACTATAAAATGAAAAGTTTCTCAGAAGGGAAATATTTTTATTGGAAATGTTTCGCAAAATATCAATATTTATCGTGATCCTTCAGATAAATTATGTTTGCAGATAATAAACCAGATTTAGTGGGACAAATAAAGATTTTTTTTTTCGTCCCATGTAATTTTTTGTTCATCCTATGACGCCCATGTTTTTATTTGTATTTACCTACACCAACTCATGTAATTTTTCTATATAGAAAAACGGCCTATTATTGTAGTGGTATTGATTGTAAACTTCATGCAGTCGAATGACATTTCTACTCTTGGGTTTATGTTGTTTAAAAAAAAAAAATCGCAAACATTTTAAAACAAATAAATTGCGAAATAAATAATTTAACAATGTTTTATTAATATTTGTTCACAATAGTAATAATAGTGAATAACTTTTTAAGTTTAAAATTTGAGTGCTGTGCCTGTGTGATACTTATAAATATAAATGTTACTCCAACGAAAGCCTCTCGAACATCATTAATATTCAAAACATCGTTGCCCACAGTTGTAAATGAGTTAGATTTTATCGTGAATTTCATTAAATGTCCGAAACGGATAGTTTAATTGCTGAGGGTAGTCATGATGTGCAGGATCCAAAAGCAAGGGCTATAGCTAAAGCAAAAAAAGCGTCGTCTACAAAGTTCACAGTAACAAAATGTAAAGGAATGATAAATGGTAAACTAGATACGGTATCTTTCTTGGATCCCGTATTTGCCGATATATAATCGAATTTAAGCGATATGAACAGTTGGAATGGAGCTTTTCTAAATACGCTGGAATCGAATAACTCGGAAATTTTATTTGATTACGATAATCCGTGCTGGGATAATACACCAAATGAATTTATACTCAATGAGGACACCCGTTGAAAAAAAAAATATTTTATAATTTACAAAAAGCTGGACGACCCGATAAAATTAGGACAATATTTACGGAATACAATATTAGTTATAAGCTAAGCCATGCGACATGAATAAGTACGTATTTGGCTGGAACCATCTAAGTAAGGAATCGCTCTATAACGATCTTTTTAATTTCAGAATGCTGTAATCAACCACAGGTGATAGTAACATAAATATAGATGACAGCGATAGTGATAATGGATTTATGGGTGTGAAAATGTCAAGACGGTGTTGTGCTATTCATGCTATAATTCGCAACTTAAAAACCGTATGGTCCATTATTTCGAATTTCCAAAGAATGGGGATTAGTAAGTACCATTGAATTATTTCGATCCTGTAGGTAGGTAGAGGATTTTAATCCAATGTACTATTCTTTTCTAGAGCTCAGAAATGGGCAGACAAGATCCGCCACTTAATTCGAGACCAAAAAACACTTCGGCCCGTTACTGTACGAATCCCAACAATATTTGTTTCAAATATTGAACAATTTATGCCCGGAGGAGATAAGCGATTCCTCGATCCAGTTAAGATAAATCACAGACGGAGGATGATATCACCTTGAGCAAAATGCCTTCAATAAGTCTGCTTTAGAGACAGCTCTTATCAATATACAAAATATTTTGATTTATAAACATAATTTATTAAAGTTTTCCTTATTTTTCACGATTTTATTATGTATTCTAAATCCTTATATACATGTTATGAAATTGAACGACTATCCGCTAACACAAGAACTGTACAAAAATTAAAAAATTTTTAACGATTAAAATTTTACAGTGATATAAATTTAAATTAAATTAGGCAATTAAAATTGTTCTTCTTCCACCGGAAAATTTTCCCACGCTCGACTTTTGCTCCACTGATTGCCCCAAATTCATAACCGCCACGTCCTTCGAACTGTAAAAAGTAATCATGGTGTTTCCATAGTGATTTACGATGGGATACGGTGAATAATGTGATTCCTGATTTTCGGCATTGTTGCTACATGCATCCTTCGACATCGACCGAAACGGAGCTCGTACATTCGTCCAAAATTGTGTATTGTGATAGCACATCGATAGCGTTTAGATCACGTCCCGACTTTCTAGATATGATAATTGTACAATTTCCAAAAATCGATGGTTATCGGCCTGACCCCGTCGCAACAATACATCGTACGTATGCGGCTAAATAATTTGATCACGTAGCGTACTTTAATTTTAATAAAAATTAAATTATATTATAAATTTAATTTTTTTTTTATAAATTTTTTTTAAAACACAAAATTATTTTTTACTAAAAAGAATTTCGTACATATATTTTTCTAAACAATACAAAACAAAAAAAAATTGACATACGTCAAAATTTGAAGTTTTATTTGATTTAAGGGTTGTACAAAACAAGGGAAATTTAAAGTTTCACCCTGAAATGGATAGTGCTCCCGATAAATAAGTGAGCCAAGATATTTTTTTATCGATTTTTAATTAAAAAGTTGAATGAAAAATTTTAGTTTAGAGTTAAATAAATTAATTATATGCAATAATAGCGCGCTAAATATAAGTTTTGACATAGAAAATTGGCTGCTCTGGATACAGCTATCGGGCGCTAATAAAACAACACAGCATACATTTCAATCCTATCTCTCGCTCTCTTACGTTATTTTTTTTATTCTATCTATAGTTCCCACTTAAGGAGCATACGAGTATATACCTGGAATATTATATCTCAAGAACTGAGCAATAAAACATGTGTTCATATTTTCTATTCAGCTATGCTACACACAATTTTTGTTTCTGGATTCAAACTATTGCGCAATAGATTTTAATTTTTAATTTTAAACCCTTATTTTAAATTAAATCATTAAATTTTTTTGTCTTGTTTTATTCTTTTCTCTCGAAAATAAAATTTAAACAAAAATCTACATCTCAACAATGTCCTTAAATTTTTTTATTTTCATTTCAATTTTTTTCATTTCGGATTCACGGACAAAAATTTTATTACGCAGCTGCGACGTAAAAATTTTGACCGTGAATCCGAAATGAAAAAAATTGAAATGAAAATAAAACAATTTACGGACATTTTTGGGATGTAGATTTTTGTTTAAATTTTATTTTCGAGAGAACAGAATAAAACAAGACAAAAACATTTAATGATTTAATTTAAAATAAGGGTTTAAAATTAAAAATTAAAATCTATTGCGCAATAGTTTGAATCCAGAAAACCATATTATAGTGTAGCATGGCTGATTGAATTCGTTTTAAATTTTATTTTTCTTGTTATTTAACGTTTATACAGGGTTTTGATGTGTGGAACGGTAAAATTTTATGGCAAATAGGGTGGGTCATTTGAAACCTTTTATCCTATGGAACAGATTTCCAAAGTGTCACGATAATTGAGATGATATTTTTAAGTTTCTTTTAAATTACCCAAAATCTCGCCTTAAAATGGTCATAACTTTTTTGTTTGTAATCGTAAAGGCTCGAAATAACTTTTATTGCATTCTGCAATGTGATTTTATTCAAAATAAATCATTATTTAATAGAATTGGTTAAAGAAAAATGACTTTTGGCCTTCCAAATCCTACAAAATGTTAAAAGTATGGACAATGTCTACCTTCTAAATTCATTTAAAAAACTAGAAGGGATTTTGAAATTAGGTTTGTTTTAATTCTCTAATTTATGCTCTTTCCAATGGTATGCTATTTATCATAGAAATCATTCATTTTGTGGTCAAAATAAAAGATACTATTTTGCCGGGGCTAGGTTTAAGAAGATCGAAAACTTTATTTCCCAAACTTGCATACACAAAAATTAAATTGCTACTAAAACATTTTGGATTTTTATGTTATGTTTTACTTTATACGTAACCAAAAATACGAATATATACGATAACCATACGATGAAAATATCTGATCTGATAGTATAAATTGATGATGTCTGAATCTGAAAGGAACGGATCTGAAAGGAACGGATAATATAAATCGACCCTTATCCGGCATACAATTAACCGGAACACTCAGTTAACTGGACTTTTAATTTTGAGGAAGTTTTTTCTTTTTTCTCTTTTATATGCATTTTCAATTCATTTTCAAATTTGCAATTGTTTTTTTAGGATTTGTTTTGCTTTTTTCTCTTTCTTTTCTCTTTCATATGCATTTTGAAAGTTGAAATTGTTTTTTCCACATTTTCATTAATGAAAACATTAATTGAAAATTTGGAATGGCTTTAATTTTCATATTACAGTAAAAACCCGATTATCCAGCATCCAATTAACCGGAACACTCAGTTAACTGGATTTTAATTTTGAGGAAGTTTTTTCTGCTTTTTCTCTTTTATATGCATTTTTTAATTCATTTTCAAATTTGCAATTGTTTTTTGCACATTTTTTTTAATGAAAGCACTGGTTGAAAATTTTAAATGCTTTAATTTTTATAGTACAGTAAAGCCCGATTAACCGGAACACGCAGTTAACCGGAATCTTAATTTTTTTAGCTTTTTTTCTCTTTCACAAGAGAAATATTTTTTTTATTATTCGGGGATTCATAAAAAATATAATTCCCTATACTTATTTTTCTTTTTTATGCATTATTCTATTTGATTTTAATGAGTAAAAGTCGAATTACAGTTAGGTCAGTGAAATATTGAATATATTATTAAGTTTTGCGTACTCGTTACACCCATACTTGGGGTCGATTTTTTCCAAAATTCGACAAGTTGACGAAATAACCGCAAGTATATAGTAGTGGTATGTGTGTTTGTGTTAGTGCGATGTGCGCCATTTAATTTTCTTGAATATGACATTTCTAGATTCATTTCTACTTATAATTTAAAATTAGTAAATGCAATACAAATATGCTTTAAATAAAATTAAATTTATTTAATTATTTAATTTCAGTATTAAAATAATTTCTAATTCTGTGTTTCTGCGAAAACAAAACATTCATTGGACATCACATTAAAAAAAATTAAAATATGTGTGCGTCAATGTGTTTTTTCTTAACACATTGACGCACACTTTCTAAATGTATGTGCTACTCAGGAACACATTTGATTACTTTTGTAATTGCAATGATATTTCGTCACGGAAAGAAACGTGTTGTGAGAATTGAAAAATATGTCGAATTATTCCTTAAAAAATGAATGTTGTTTGCGCAAACGTGTTAAAAATCCAAAAAATTGTATGACCGTTATAGCAATCATTTCCGCGAACTCACCACTGAAATACTTGACGAGATGGCAGAAAAATTGTGACGACGAAAGGACATAAGTACCAAAAAACTGAACCGGTTTGTACCGATTCATAATTTTTGATGCTTGCATTCGCAGAAAACAAACAAATATAACCACAGAAAAATTACACATGCAAATATAAAATTGTATACTATACTCCTTATACGTATATGAAAACGTCATGTGTCTTCCGTTGGAAATTTTTGGAAGAAATCGACCCTCTTGTCGAATTTTGGAAAAAATTTCATTTGTACTTAACTTTTATGTCGAGTATTCCAAATATAAACAAATCAAATATTAATGGAAATGTCAATTTGTTGTTAACGTAAAGCAAACACTGTACTAGATTTGGTTCCGTGTAGTATTTAAATATAACTCTATTTACCTTTAAGTGCAGTTAGTTAAGATAGCTTTTGGTAGCTTAAACTTTAATATTAATTTATTTTGATTATAATTTAAGATACATTTTTTTCTGAAAAAACGTAAAAATTTATAAATAAAAATCTCGTTCACTTTTTTGAGAACGACTGAGGGATAAACATCACATATGTTTTTATCAGTGTGTCATCAGGCTTGATTAAAATCACCATACAAATTAAATTTGGCAATCTTGCACAATCACTCAACAATTATAAACGACTGTAATGAGTCAAGAAAATTAATATTAATTTTACATGAGTACGTTGATAAAATTTACTTTTTGCCACCCGCTGACAGATTTTGTGTCGTCGTTCATGCCATTTAAATCTTTTGCTAATTTTGCCCAAAACTTTGTTGACGTTTTCTATCCGCGGATTTTAATCTACACATATCTCATCCATAATTTGGTGAAACACGCTCCACTAACTAATTTTTTGTTCACTCGTAATTCGCATGCGTAATCATAATTTATAAACACATGCATAATCAAACTCACAATCATAAATCTTACTTTGTGGAAATATATTAGATAACAATCGCAATCTATTTATTTGAAATAAAATTAATCACAACCTTTTCATGCTCTTCATAAAAAAAAGTCCATTGTTCTTTATTTCCCCCCAAAATTCATTATGTAGGGTTGTATGTGTAGAGTTTTTTGTTTACCTTTATACTTCAAAAAATGTCTAAAAATGTGATATAGAAAAGTGATATATTACCATAGAATGACCAATAACGGATCAGAATATCGATCAAGAGTGTATCGATCAAGGGTGTACGAAGTCGAATGAACGGTTGACATTGACAACCACTGCATGGTTCCGTATTTGCCATTGCTGTGCAAAACAATAAGCACACAAGAGTTCTGCAGTTCGGTGAAGTTCATTAAATTCATTTGCAAATACGTTCATATACGGGCAGCGATATGACTGCATTTGCTGTTAAAAATTTAAATAATAACGACGAAATAACACGTTATGAAATGGACCGATTCATTAGCAGCAATAAAGTATTTTGGCACATTTTGAGTTTTCCCATAAACGACAGAGACCCTGCTGTTATACATTTGGCCGTGTACCTTGAAAATGGACAGCGTATTTATTTCATTGAAGATGCTGCACAAAAAGCATTAACTGCCCCAAAAACAACACTTACTAAATTTTTTGAACTATGCAACCGACCAGGTATTTTCGGTCAGTTTGCAAAGATATTAAATGTATACTGATGTGCCACGATTTTTCACGTGGATCGGAAGCAACGCGAATGTTCTTGCGTTTCTCACACTTGCAGATGCAGTACTGGGTTCCTCTCTGCATTAAATTCGCCGTATTGTTGACAACATCGTTTCCGTCGCAAGCTTCTGTTATATGGGGCAAATATAAAAACTCAATGAGCGACGACATTCCGCAAAGTATTCGGACCGATGATCATGAGACGTTAATAAATATTGAGGATATTTGTATTCTCATTTCGAATATGTAAAAAAATGTGCAAATGTCGTCCGGCCATGACACGAGAATTGAACGGCGTAGGATAACGAGTAATTGCACTCACTTTATGATTTTGCTTTGAGCAACAGCAAACCACACAATGACGAAACGAAAAGATTGAAATGTCTAAAATTTGAATATCGAAAAAAAGTTTGCTGAACCCGCTAATAGCAGTCCAGCCAATGTTCGGGCAGAGCAAAGTCTGTCGGGTCAGTTTCTGGGCTTGAATAAAATTACGAGGTTTAACAAAACTACTGTATTGAATTCTGTGCTGGGATATCATTGCAGTTTTACTGTTACTCGATATTTTTTTTTGACATTTCTGGGATGGAATTCTAAGCCCAGAATTCCCATATAAGACCCATATAAAGTAATAAGTCGATTTCGAAGGGAATTCTCAGTTTAACTGTAGATCAGTTCAAATCAAGTTCGAATTATTTATGACATCAAAATGACGTAATCTAATTCAATTGAATTTAAAATAACTACTTTTTACAAGTAAGCTCGTTACATCTTTATATACAAACGTTTTAAAACTGCAAGTAAGAAGTTTAACAATAGTTTTTTGCCGGCATCCTTTTTATTTTATCATCGCCGTCTCATATTCATAATGGGATGCGGGTACTTTGAACTTATATACACACAATTGAGTTAAAATAAATCATTTTAGTGTTTTGTGTAGAAAAGCATTAAATTTATTATCTGTAGATAACATAAAAACACTAATTAATAATAATATTTGTACAACAATAAACTTCATAATAGCACAAAACACAATTTTTTATCCGGAAGCAATAACGTGAGTTATATTGACAGAGATGGATTAGAGATGCTTTTAATTCTTATTGCCAGTCTGTTTCTTATTATTATTTTTTTTTGTTCGTTTTTATTTTGTATAGATATTTTCTGCCGTGTTCAGATTACAAGATAATCATTAGAAAATAAAATTGTTATATTATGTTAAATATATTTTACAAATTGTGTAACCGTACAGTGTGAATATAAAATATATTTATTTTATGTGTACGTTTATGGGCTGAACTCCTTAAGGACAGACTTGTATTTTATTGCTTACTAAATAATCAAACACAGTTTATGTTGTATTTGTATGTAGGGCCCCAACAAATTAATATACTCAATAAATAAATTTGTTCTTGTTGTTGTTGTTGTTAATATGGACGTAAGTAATCATTAAGATAACAGTTATAATAAATTACATTTTTTTTAAGGCAGCCTATTATATAATTTAAAAGTATATGAGTGCACATCAAGATTTTTGAACTGTCATGATTTTATTCTTATTATTTTCTTATTTCATGAGCTCGTCGTGACGATGTTGTTAAAAAAAATATTTAGAATTGAAATTTAATAACTATAAAAAAAACTGAATGCAACAAAATGAACTTTGAATTACATTAAGCAAAATACAATATTCACAAAGGGAAAGAAATTATAAATAGTGGACACGTGTCTTATGTTTGTTTGATCGTTAATTTTATCTCTTTTGTGACTAATACGAATTTTCAATCTAAAATATATAGTAAAACGTATAGTTTACTATTACACACATACTGTGACAGTATATTTCCTTTTTCAGATAAAGGCGAAAAACATTGTTTTGACATTAGTCAAAATAATGCGGAATAATTTGTTAACGTTGATACAATTTCTGTGCAATGTTCGCATTTATCTCGAAGCAACAGATCGCGGACTTAGAAAATAATATACAACATGTGCAATGTGCATAATAGTACGATGCAGCGTTTATGATACGTTATCAGCGCATATGTAAACAATTTAAGATATAAACAGGAAGTACGTGTAATATTTATAGTGCGATATCGATATGTTTATAAAAATGATTTAAACTGGCACGTGGTGTTGTTTACAATTTCACATCAGCAAATTAATTGAGATTTCACAAAATTATTTTAAGAATATTATTTATGTTGATAGTTTAATTTATAATTTACGATAGTTTGTAACTGACTAACTGAGTCATTTTCATATATACATATATAGTTTTAGACATTGAAATAAAATCATCTTCTGTCATCACATATCCGGTAAATCACTGTTTTCTCTGATATACTACTCGTATACTGTGCAAGAAGTCACAATTTAATTTTGGATACGTGCGGTTTAGTGAAACATTTAAATTTGGACAAGTGCATAATATTTCACATATGTATATGAAATATAACTGGATGAGTCAATTTTATTTTACGGTGTTATTGGGCTTAACATAATATGTATGAATATTGAGCTCCATCAAAGGTTTTCTTAAATTGTTAAATATAATCGGGCTAAATTAAACAGAAATTATGCGTAATCGAAACACCATAGTTAAACTGCGTCCCACCCCCACCCCCACCCCGAAAAATTAAAAAATTAATTAGTGCTTCGATCTCGAAATCCACAAACCAAAATTTGTGAGCTTGATCAGGATTTAATTTATGAGCTTTCAGTTAAAGGTAATTTCGATTTCTGGCCTCACCGTAAGGATAAATTAAATTTTTGAGTGTCAGATAATGAACACGATCTCCAATACCTCAAATACACATTAAAAATTTATTTTAAAATTGCAAAAGTTAACTAATTCAATAACGATTTTTGATTTGCTATCATTTAGCACGAACACGACCTAGAATTTCACAAGTGCTAATAAAAAATTATTTTAAAATTGCAATAATTAAATAGTTCAATGCTGAATATAATAGACAGGTTCATGAGCTCTGCACGAAATACGTACAGTACTAATTGTGAACAGACACCCCATAGTACGAACACTACGTTGTTATAAAATTTCTGAACTATGAAATACTTAAATGTCAGACATCATGTACTGATTTATTAGCTCAAGAAATACGTGCAGTTTGATTTTTGAGCTGCTGTCCCTTAGCACGAATACCATCCCCAATTTCTAAAATGCAAATGAAATATTCAAACTATTAAAAATGGTTAAAGTTAAGTATTTTGTTGTTGGATATGCTGTACCGCTTTGTCACCTCACGAATTTTGAACAGTTTAATTTTTAAGCTGCTATTCCTTATCGTGAATACCAGAACAAATTTCTCAAGTGCAAATAACGAATTCTTTAAAAAAATCAAAACTAAATATTTCCATGAGGGCTTTGATTTATCGATTTTTGAGCCCACGAAATACGTGCCGTTCGACTTTTAGTAGCCGAAAGCTCAAATTACACGTATTTCGTGAGCTCATAAATCGGTGCATCATATCCACTACTAAAATATTTAGTTTTTGCAGTTTTAAATAATTTATCGTTGGCACTTTGGGTTGGGGGAAGAAAAGTTTTGGGTGGAATTATTGTTAAGGGGTAATAACTCAAAAATCTAGCAGCACGTATTTCGTGACCTCATAAATCGATAAGTTATACCCTATATTGAAAAATTTAATTTCTGAAATTTTCGCTTCAAAGAATCGCTTCATTATATCGAACATTGAAATATTAAGTGTTTGTAATTTTAATAGAGTTTGCCGTTATTTTATTGGGGAACAAAATTCCTGCAAACCTGATCGTGATCAAAAATTTTGGTTTGTGGATTTTGAGAGCTCAAAATAGCTTATTATTCAGCGTTAATGTAATTTCCAGTTTTTTAAAGAGGGAAAAGGGGCCAGCTCAACAGACTAAGCGAAACGGGTGACATAATAATACTCAAAATTATGGAACTTAATGAGCTTTTTTGCTATGTTGTATTGTATAAGCTGTGAAGTTAATTAATATTCTAGTTGTGTAGACATTGAATTAAATGGCGTCGACAATGTAGATAATATAGACAATAAATGTCGGAAATTTATATCTTTAGCAATCAGAATAGTCAAAAAATAAATAAAATGACTTAGGCGGGTCTCGATGGTGTTTACATTCCAGCCCTTGGTGCCAAACTTTCTCGAAAGCTTGAGCTATTTCTAAGAAAATACTGCAGCGTATCTTTTTTATTCTCAAGCATCTTTAATGTCATCCGCTATTCTGTGAGCTTGTTCAATAATAGATTGATTTTCTCGAAACCCAAATTGGCGTGGTGAACAATTAACATTTTTATTCTATTATAGATATGAACCTCTTGAAGACGACTGTTCGAGTGCGAATTTTTGTGCGGATATTTAGAATCACAATCATAAAAAAAATAAAATTGTGTGCTCAATTAATCGGTGAAAAAGTGTGATTCTAAATATTCGCACAAAAGTTCGCACTCGAACCGTCGCCTTGAGCAGCAATTTGAATCATATATTTTTGATATCACATCGGAATAAAATCTTAAAACATTTCCTTTTAAATTGGCAAATTAATTGAATACCGAAGTAAAGAAACTCGGTATACGAAATTTTACAGATATACATTTTTTTTTCAATTAGTATTGTTTAAGAATTCTAATGTGATTTTTAGACAAAATTCTAGGTATGTTCTATGCTGTATGTATCCTTATGAAATTTGGTTTCTAGACTGATTTTTGATTTTGGAGTGAACCATAAATTTGAGATAAAGTTATAGTTACTGTCCATTCTGTACACAATTAAAATGGATTTTGAGCTAGAGAGAGATCTTTGCAAATTCTAACCAATAATTGTGAAATTTGCATCGCAGGTCGGAATTTTAAATTTTATAATGACTTTGATCAAGGTTCTGAAATGAGTCAATGATTAACGGTTTTCGCCCACTTCTTTACAAGCTAATACTGAAATTATTATTCAGGGTTGAATTTTCAATTGGAAACATACGGATCTTCTATGAAAATTAAAAGAGATTTCCGTTTAAAATTTTCTCTAATATTTCTAAAACTCTCACAAATACTAAATATGTACTCAAATAGAAAAATTGGGGATTGCAGATTTTTTAACTACTTTAGATAGAATAACATCTAGATATAAAAACACAATTATATAGTAGGAGATTTAAATTTAAATTTATTGAATGATTCTGATACATACATATTTAATTAAAAATCCGTATTACAAATAAATGGTCTTAATATAATAAATAAGATATCAAAAGCATATGCCACCCGTTTCCAGGGAAATTCATGTACATTAATTGATCTAGCTAGTTTTATCTAGCTTCCAAAGCACATTTCATGTTCTTTACTGAGAAACACATCTCAGTGGTCATAGGTATATTTTGACAAAATTTATCATTTCTAAAAAAACTTTAAATTTAACATTTACCAAAATTATTACTTACTATGAAAAAATTATAAAACTTAGTCTAGATAACATAAGCCTAACCACGATCGACTTTAATATGGTTTACGAATACTTGATAGGTTTAATTAAAAGATTACTGTCAATACGAAAGTAAATTCTTATAAAAAGCCTTGGTTTAATTTGGAACTTAAAAAATTGGCCAACTCAAGAGATAAATTTTACAAGCTACATAAAAAATATCGTAATAATGATTTCTTCATGTGGAAGCTTGTTAGTCAAATTCGTAACAATTCTGTTTATCTTAAAACAGATTTAATTAAGTAAGTGTTACGAAAGATTATCCAACAAATTTTCAATACAGTTCAATACATTTCCACACAAAATATCCCTTTGGACGGCAGTCTAGAAAAGCACCTACTGCGCTGGAAGTCAAACTCGTATATACAGCTAGTTTCGAAATTTTCCCATTGAGGCCGCCAGGATCATGTTATATACCATTGGAAAGGTCTAGAAAAGTAGACCCAAGTAGTGTATAAAAGCATGAATTTCTACCTACATTGAGTGAAGATATGACCTTCCGAAAATTGCCCCAAAAAATGCGATTTTCGGGTATAACTGCCCTAATTATTTTTTATCTAGCAAATTATGATTTTAGAAGTCAATACAAATTCAACGACACCTCAAACGTCCAAAACGGATGATTTTGACCACAGTTATGACATTTGAAAATTTGTCTATGGCATCTCCATATAATCTTGCTTTGGTATATATGTTTGTTTGTTTGTACGTACTTCTTTCATTTGATCTCATATTATTAGGGTTTGTAGTACTTGAAAAACTAAGCAACTTCGGACGGCCTCTGAACGTCCATTTTTGGCCATTTTGACCACGCCCACAGCGCTGAACCTATTTGACATACCCCGGACATATCCATTACGTTGGAAAAATATTGACGCCAGGTATCAAATAGCATATAAAAAAATTTCAAAAAATTAGGGTGCAGGGTCATTTTGGCCAAAAAACTGAAAAATGCCAAATCGGCCGACCACATTCGGCCAAATTACTAAAAAATTAGCCCAAAGCTTATGGTTCATATTTTCAGGATTATTAGCCACAAACTTCACCTACAATATGACATCAACCGTTTGTCCCAGAAAACTCGTATATTTTATATATTGACCTCCATAACTTAAAAGCCACCCCAATTTTTTTGCAAAATTTCATTTTTTGGCTCAAATGCACCCTAATATCGGTCCGTTAAGGTTCATAAATATAGTGAATCAACGTATTACAATGAAAGAAATATAATTACATGATATTATTATAATTGCTAAGAGAATTTTTACCAGTGACCCTTCTTTTTTCATAACCAAAAAAATGAAAAACTGACAAATTATTGTGATCAAAAAAATCACCAAAATATTGAACATTTGAGTCTCCTTGCATAAAATCGATATTTTTTTAATCTTTATGATGATTTCTTTAAAAAATAGATCTTATCTAAAAAAAAATAGATCTTATCTAAAAAATTTGTTACATGCATCTGATCTAAATTTTTACTACTCTGTAACATGCACTAAAAACTAAACTACAAATGTTCAGCGGATAGCCTACGAGAATCGGGTGTGTAATAAGATCACACCCGGCATAACCTGTTTGTGGCATGTGGTAAAGGATTCTGAAATAAAATCTACTAAAATACTACAAAATGAATATTGAAAAAATGCATGCAAATTAAAGAAATAGAATCGTCTACCACATCACACCAGAAACAGTACACCAGAACGTAGACGATCGTGCTGAACATAATAAAAAAAATATCTATAGGAACCTAATGGTGAGACCTGGCCCTACTTTTCAACATAAAAAAGATAATATAAGTCTTTACTATTTCGAGGCCAAGAGCATGGTGAGATGACGCCATCATCTTTCTCAAAATTACTGTGTAATGGCCTTCGTTTAATTCTGTGCCATAATGGAAAATGGCACTTAAAAATGGCACATTTTATTTCCAAAGCTTAATTCTGTCTAAAGTACAGAAGAAAGTTGTAGACTATTAATTTTCGCGTAGTATTGACCAGCTATGATAAGTGAAAATATGAGAACGCGACGCGTATTCTCAAGATAACACTGACTTTTCAGTCAGATAAGTGCTTCTTGCACTTATCGCAAGAACTATCTATCCCTACCCATCTACCAAAATTAAAACTAATCAAATTGTATAAATTATATTTTCTTCCGATGGGTATATACAGTGTACACACTAAATCTGGATTGCTATACTCACGCGGATTTGATTTGCACTTGCTGTTAGTGCATTCGATATGGAATGTAAGATCATGCTCGCATAGATCTTTGATTGAACTTGATGTGCCGGAATTCAACAAAAGTCTCAAAAATTCGCAGCTATTTTCTTGCTCAAAGTCACTGAAATGTTCGCGGCGCAAATCAGTAATATCTATAAATTTGTTCCAAGTAGCAAAGGATTAGAATTGTTCAAAAATAATTGTTTCAGTGTTGAGCTGCACAGTTAAAAAAAGTTGTCATATACGTTATTAATTATATCGTATATACATCCAAAACATAATTATAATGTATTTCGAAGTAGTGCTCTTACGAAAATATTTTCATGTTTATTTTATCGAAAAACGAAACTATCTTCTATGAAATAAGGTATACAATATGTCTTTATAAGGAGCAAGAATTATCGCTTTTGATAACATGTTACTGCGAAAGCCAAAATGTCTAATAACGAAATTAATATCAAATCATTTCAATATAAGGAGCAAGAATTATCGTTTTCGGTAATATGTTATTGCGAAAACCAAAATGCCTAATAACGAAATTCATATCAAACTACACCTCATTTCAATTTTTCTTGATACATTATTGAATATAGCAATTATTCAATATAATTTATAACTAAATGAAACGCGAGTAATATTTTATTCAATAAATTATTTAATTATTCATTAATTTTATACAAAAATTTCAACTTAAGAAATTATTTATCAATATTTTTAAACATTTTGTACATTAGTTGCTATTATATATAAATTATTATTATTCTGGCAAGTTTTTGATTCAAAACATTTTTTATAAATAATATCATTATATGCCACAATTAAAGGTTTCCTATTTTTAAAAATAATCATGTAGGCGCAGTAAAATTCATCATACACTCCTAAATATTCAGAAACATAGAAATAAAACTCGTCCTCAATTTGAAAAATATCAATTATTTTATAAAATGTTCCAGTTTCATTTCGAACAAATTTGTTTTTTTGAATATAAAACCCCTTCTTATAATGAAAATTATTTTCTAGAAAATAACTGAATAAACGGGTACATTGTGACTGAAATTTAAGTTATATTTTTTGGTATCCTTAATATGAACTGCAACCATTTGTTGATGTCGAATTGCCAGTGATTTACACGCATTTATAAAATTTGTTGTCATACTTTTCTTAAAATGTTTATGTTTTCCCTCATACCGCATTGTCCACAAATGAATCAGTGGGCCCATTTGTTGTATTACGCGAGGATAATGCAGTAAGAAATGTTGTTTGGGGGTTAATGATTTTTTAAAGTTATTAACAATAATATTTAAATGCATAGATATAAGTTGTTTTAGCATTTCATTATCTTCATCAGTGATTTCATATGAAAATATTAATTTGATTATTTCTTGAGCACTTTTAACCCCTTTTCAAAACATTTTATGATCACCATCGTAAAAACGGTCAAATATAAAATTAAAATGTGTTATGAGAAAGAACATTTGAATGGCGTTTTGGCCTAAGTTGGCTCTGTCTTTATTGATGTTAGATGGTATCATCTTATTACAGAGATATCCATAATTAAAAGAGTTAATATAATCATTAATACTTTGTACTGTAACTTTTTTTTCGGAAACTAGAAATTCAATCATATATTTTAAGATTAACGCTCCAAAACCTTCTAGGCAATCGTGCATTATATCGACACTAATATTTCGAGTTGTGTGGAAAAAATTTAGTTCATTTAAAGGTGTTATTCTTTTAATTCCTTTTATGTGAAAATATCGACTTTTTGTCTCTGGTAGTTCACTGTCGAGGATATTATAGCATCTTTCATCTCTTAGTAATGATATATCTTCTTCTGTAGCCTTACAGGTTGTTTTTTTATCCATTGTACAAAAACGACAAAAAAAATAGTTGAAAATGATGTTGTAAAGCCAAGCAAATCATTAGCAGCTAAATTATCATGTGATAATGAAATTACTGAACAATTTATATTTCCAAGATGTGATACAAAAATTCCATCTGCTTCCAATTTTTTGACGTCATTTACAATAGGTTGTAAAACTGAATTTAAATTAAAATCTCCTTTCAAATCGTTTGCAAAGAAAAGTGACACCAAATAAATATTTTGTAGCTTCGATTTTAAATGTTGAGGTAAGTTTACAATCGTAAAATAAATAGCACCGATTTTATGTATAATGGTCTTACTTCCTAACGCTTTCGCGATTTCGAAATCATCATAATAAAGCTGAATTAACACAACTGGAAATTTGAATTTATTCGCATAAGTTTGGTAAGTTTGCCCACAACATCCATTTATATAGACACCCGGTTGACAGGAATGGGAATTTTTATAATTTTTGAACATTTCCGCTAGTACTTGATTCGCAAATAATGTTTGAAGGGATATTGATATTGGAATAAACTGGAAATTATTGTTTATCAATACTCGATTGTAACATAATTGTTTTTTGTTGAATCTATAATCCCAACGAAATCCAATTGAAATTTCAAGTGGTGCAGCGTAGAACTCACTTAGCGATATTATTTTTGTTCTTTTGTATTTAGTGAGATATGAATTAAACACCTCATCAATTTGATACTGTTAAAGTTAGCCGAAAGTTTCCAGCCGAAATAATGCAGATAGTGTCTTGAATACAGCATAAATCAGTTATGAACTCGAATTTAGGAGAATTTAGGATCGGGTTACGTCATTCGGGTGAAAGAAATTATTTCAGTTTATAGGAATTTAAAAATCGATAGGAGCGAGAGTATAAAGAGAGTTTAAAAATAGTCAAGACACGATCTGCATTATCTTTCGGCTAACTTTAACAACGTAGAAAAATCACCGCCAACTGAAGGAAGTTCTTCAGTGCTTTTTTTGCTTATATTCATCTCTGGATTTGCCATAGAATTTATGTTTTCATTATGATTTGAATTGTTTTGCGAATTCGACATCGTTTGTACCATATTTTGGGTAGCAGCTGCCTCTAAGGCTGAGCTTGTATGTAGTTTTACATGTTTCTTCAAAGCCTGATATGAACTAAAAGATAATTTACAATTCGAAATTATGCACATTAGTTTATTTGACGAAATTTCTTTAATTTGTTCAATATATTTCAAATGATTTATTGTCCAATCAATAGAATCAAATTGCTTTCCGCAAATATAACAGAAGTAATCCATTTTTATGTTTTTAAAATATTAAAATAAGGTAGCTAGTAGGTGTTTAGTTAGTTTATCTTTTAGTTTATCTTTTAAAGATTTTTAATTTCAATTGCACCACAAATTAATATATTTAAATTCCAATTTTAATATTTATATTATTATTATTCATTCGTTTACTATGTAGATAAGATATATTTTTAAATTATTTGTTATGTATTAAAACTTTAATAATTAACATATAAAATAAAGTTAAATTATTATTTATATATTTTTATTGTTTAGGTTTAAATCTAATTTTGAACTGATTTCAGTAATGCGGACTGTCACATGATTTTTATCTATTGGTATTTTGTAAAAATAGTGGCAAATAAAATTAAAAAATACTTTTAAATTAGGTTGGTATTCTTGATTAAAAATAAAGTGCGATTTGAACAAATAATCAAATGCAACAACAATCGACGATGTGTTTAGTGGTACTAAATTTTTTTCTATATGAATATAAAAATTAGAAATCGAGCTTTTGTTTTCACCTTCGGCTATCAAATAAGGATACACATTATCATTATCGTTATATAACTCTTCAGTAGGTAAATTATTCTGAAAAAAAACAATAAGATTTAAATTAGGAACAATTAATTAAAATAAATAAATTATTAACTATGTATAAATAAGAGTGGCTCTTTTTTATATGCAGAGGAACATAATTTTATGCAGTTTTAGTTTTCAACCCTATAAATTAAACTTGCTTCCTAGGAGGGTATTTGCTAGGGGTTAGAATTTAAAATGAATACAATTTATTTTATCAGGTTAGACTGGCCTAACTGGTTAGATAGGATGGTGCAATAATGTGATAAATAGTACTTATCGTTTTATACAATATGTATATAAACATGTAGTTCAGTCAATAATAAAAAACTTAAAATTCATTTATAGAATTTCATGAAATTTTTTAAAACAAATCGATATTTAGAGCTAAGTGGCCATTATCAGGATTAAATTATGAAATTATTAATAAAAGCCATGTTGAACTTTCATGTTGACAACGACATACTTAGAATTAAACTTAACACGTTACTATATAGATCAATGATGTAAGTGTATAATAAAAAATTTTATAATCAATGTTCTACTGTAACGTGTTAAGTTTAATTCTAAGTATGTCGTTGTCAACATGAAAGTTCAACATGGCTTTCATAATTTAATCTTGATGATGGCCACTTAGCTCTAAATATCGATTTGTATTAAAAAATTTCATGAAATTCTATAAATAAATTTTAAGTTTTTATTATTGGCTGAACTACATGTTTATAATATAATCAAAATTAAGTATATATTATATTTTATATAATGTATAGCCGTACCTTTTTAAATACAACCAGTTTATTGCAAGTTTGGTGTGATTTTTGTCTGGCAACCTTAGAGGATTTAACACGTCCAATATTTGTTGGTAATAGTTGAAGCAGCATAAATAAGTTTTGCACCGAAGGTAACCAGTCTATAAGTAAAAATATTCTCAGTTAATCAATTTTGTAAATTATATAAACAAAAGAATACCTTGATTAGCGTTATTTGATTCTTGTCGTAGTTCCTTGTAAATTTCTGGAATGACGGTAAAATATTTTGCCCAGTTACTGATCAAATTATTTTCTTCAGTTGGATACTGTAATTTAAAATCAAATAATATCTGGAAATAAATAAAAATTAAAATTAATTAATTGAACATATAAAATCATTTATAAATTTTCAAAAAACTCGTAAACGTGAAACCAAGTTAAATCAAGATATGACACGACAAGTCTTGTTTACCATATCGGGTGATGAAAAAAAAAATGGAAACTGCTCTGAAAAATTTATAATTTTGAATTTAGTTGCATCCAACCGGATCGCGAGAGTTGCTTTTAATTTATTTTTTATTAATTCTTTCTGAGTAGCGAAGTTAGCATTTTTTAGAATTATGATGTCTTCCACATCATTGATGTCTTTTTCAATTTGAGTTAGATCTTCTTGATGTTTTGATTTTTTAAACTTTCTTTTACGTGTACTTTCAGTTGCCTCCTCATTTTTGTAAACATTCGCCCGTTCTCGGTTCAACCTAGATAAAAGGTAGCCCTTATTTGTTTTCCTGTTATAAAGTGACTCCTGAAAACAATATTATTAATAAATAACAATTATAAAAATTAAGGGTAATAAATGTCCAACATAAATATTACATGAACGAAATAAAGAAAAATTAAAATGATAAACTGCAACTTACAATCCCTTGGACAGTGTTGGCTCGCAATTGTGGAAACAGCGTTACGATAGCGTTTGCTAAGTTCGTAATATCTGCACATTGTGGATGGTGCGTATGTTTATTTATCAATAAATTCACGCTTTCTCGCACAAAGGGCCGGCGTTCCACGTCCGACAACCCGGTCGCACTTCTCTTTTTGGACAAAACATAGGAGCTTTTTGTCTTTTTGATATATCGTTCCAGTTCCTATTTTTATTAAATTCGAAATATTGTAATATTGTAAAGCTTAGTCAATAAAATTATAGCAAATATTAAAGTTTTATTATACATAGTTTCGTCACCATATTTAGGAACGTGTAGCAGCCATAATTAACAAAAAGTACTGTATTTTAACAAAATAAGTATGACGTTTAAAAATATTCCTTAATAAGTACTTACTTCTTCATCGATAAATTTTCCGTCAATGTTTTTATTTAAATCATTATCTGCAGAAGAATTAGACTCGCAATCATCAGAATAATTTGAATCGGTTTGCGTCACCAATTTTAATAGAAACTGCGGATGTTGGAAATCTTGTAAGAAAATTTCCAAAAAATCCTCTTCCTCAATTTGAACATCTAACGTGTCGGTAAAATACTTTATGTCTAAGCAAGACATATTAAACGCCGTTGCAACTACAGAACAAAGTTTGTAAGTAAAGAAAGGAAAAAAAACATTATTAAAATACGTTTAAAAAATAATTCAAAGTAAAAAGCTTAAACATTGATAATATAAAAATAGTATCAACGTACTATCACAAATCACTTGAGTAAATACTAACAGGTGAAGTACCGAAGCCATCAATACACAAAGAAATATCAATAGAACCTATTATGTGTTTGTGTCCACCCTACCACTTTGATGATCGTAAAATTTAATCTTTATGCAAAGCGATTGAAATACTGACACGCAAAAATTAAAGTAATTTGTTACGAAAACGGTAATAAGCTATTACTATTTCAGTATCAAATAATTCTTAATTTTTAGTTAGTTACTAACAACCTGTTATTACAATAACGCGGTAGCAATATCAAAAACTATTTATTTTTATTTTAAAACAAATTGATGTAATACGAATTTGCACAGAATTCCAATAATTCACACACACATTCACATAAAAACGGATATATTGTATTAAAACATGCCTGATAACAAAAAGTCTTGGTATTCCCACGTGTCGCCATGTTTTATAATTTTTATACGAGTTATTATTTTTTTTAACATTACCCGGACAAAAACTTGCGTGTAATACTCCATTATTTTTATATATCTATGTAACTGGCACTTCACGTTTAACAAAACTAGTTTAAAACTAACTACTTTTTAAATTTTTTACTTCTTTATTTAATTAAATTACCTACCCTTAAATAAAACAATTTTTCACTTCTTAAAAATATTAATTTCGTAAAAATCTGACGAAAATCACTTTTTGAGTTGAAATAACCATACGAGAATGAAATGCAGTAAGAGCAAACAGTAATATAATAACTCGTGTGTATTTCACGTAAAAAAGGAAATAATCGTAAAAAAAGACAGACACACTATTTTTTTACGTTATAAAAAAGAGATGAAGATAAAAATTATAAAAAAATTACCGTTAAATAGAATTAACAAAGTATGCGTTGCAAAACTCAATATAAATTGTAACGCGATTCAAATTATATTGCATCGTTTTTTTTTCGAAACAAGCTTTATAATTAAATTGATTACAAGCTTGTAACTTATAATGCGCATTATAAGCTTATAACCAAAATCGAAGCAAAAATTTTTAACTGTGTGGGACCTCTCAAAATACAATCTTTAATGCACTGAATATTTGTCAAAGATTGAAAAGCAGAATTAGCATAGCAAGCATTATTTCTATTTTACATTCCACGAATGCCATGTGCCGCTTGATCATTTTTCACAACATTTCTTTTTCTGCTTTCTTTTTGATTAACTGTCGATGCCTCCAATGTAACTTCGATTTGTTTGCGCAAATATCTATCAATTTGCCGTGCCAAAATCATTAATATCAAAAAAACAACCTCTTAACGAGGTAAATGTTCGAGTGACTAAAGTCGAATTCAATTCACAAAATTTCTGATATCAAATTTGTGCCGAAAAAACATTCGATTTCTCACCGATTTTCGGAATGTTAGTGCATTTGGCGCGTTTGTTTACATTTTTCTTTCTCAATGTTTTTTTCGGCACAAATTTGATATCAGAAATTTTGTGAATTGAGTGAGTTCGGCTTTTGTCACTCGAACATTTACCTCGTTAGGTAGGAGGTTGTTTATTTGATAATAAACAATTTCTTAGGTCTTAACATACGTAAATGACAATCGAAAATCGAAAACAATCAAAGACAATCAAAATTGAATCTTTATAATTGATAACTTAAAGATAAATACTTCAATGGGTTATGACCAAATCAATGCCCGGCTAATAAAAGAATTAAAATTAATATTCACACCATTATTAACTAAGTCAATAAACAATTCGATTGACGAGAAACATTTTCCAGGGATTATGAAAATTGCACCAATTTTTAAAAGTAGATATAGATGGTCAGTTGGAAATTATCGTCCCATTTCAGTTCTGCCGATTGTGAGCAAAATTTTTGAACGGATTGTCTTAACTCGAATAGTTAGTTATTTAGATGAGTACAAAATCATACATAAGAACCAATTTGGATTCTGCACGACCAAAAGTTCAGTGTCGGCCACCTTGAATTTGATTGAAATTCTTTGTGGGCATATAGAACACCGAAAAACCACTGCATGCATGTTTCTCGACCTTGATGAAATAACCGTTTAGAGCTCAAGCATCAAATGAGCTCAAACTGTTACCTGTCTAGGTCTAAAAATAAACTCTCATTTATCTTGGACGAATTATGTTAATTCCTTGAAAATGAAAATTTCTCCTTCTATTTTTTCTCTTTTTTCAGGACTTGGTATCATAAAATCAAATGTTGATCTAACGACTAATATTGAATTAACCAACAGAGCTACTCGGAATTGTAATAATTACCGTCTCCCAAAATATGAACTACATATCACTAACCCAAAATAGAATTTTTTATAGAGGTGTTGAGTTGTTCAATAATTTACAAGACTTCGATAAAACGTTGGCTTTAGCGCTTTTCAAATCCACAGTTAAAAGACAGCGTTCCAATAGATATATTCAAGAATATAATTTGCTACTCAACAACAATTTTCTGTTTGTTTTCGATGTAATATTACCACCATCATACGATCCTTTTTCAATAGAGTATATAAAAACTATCTAGTGTATTATATGTTACATATAATGTGTGATTAACATTTCGTCAGCTTTATTTGTAATTAAGTTACCTTTAAAATTGTTTTCCTATGTAAAATTTTTATTTTATTTTTTTTTTGAAAATAAATAAATAAAAAAAAACAAAATAGCTGTATCGGCCGCTAAAAATCATAAAATAGAAGTGAAAATTCTAATTGATAAATTTTCCATAAACTACCCATGTACTCTAAGTATTACCTTACCTATTTTAAAAGTCAGCAACATCATTGGTTACTTGTTGAAATTTTTAAGATATTAGCCAGGAACTGAAACGAAATTATTTTCCCAAAAAAATCGAGTATATGAAATACTGTTAAAAGTTAGCCGAAAGTTTCCAGCCGAAAGATAATGCAGATAGTGTCTTGAATACAGCAAAAATCAGTTATGAGCTCGAATTTAGGAGAATTTAGGATCGGGTTACAATATTCGGGTGAAGGAGAAACTATTTCAGTTAATAGGAATTTAAAAATCGATAGGAGCGAGAGTATAAAGAGAGTTTAAAAATAGTCAAGACACTATCTGCATTATCTTTCGGCTGGAAACTATCGGCTAACTTTAATAGGGTGAGTATGAAGTGATAATTCTAAACAATAAATGGTGCCAAACTATTTCTAACTATAAATGTTTCCCCCGAAATTATTTCTTGTAGCCTTAGTATGACGTTATCTATTAGAAAAACAACTGACAGTATTAGCTAGTTGGACGAGTTTTCGAAATATTGGCCACAACTAGAAAAGAACTGAAAAGGCCGTAGAAAATCTAAAAAAATTAGTGAAAGGTCTCAAAGGTCTAAACAATAAACTTTTTTCAACATTCCCATACAGCCTGAGTATGAACTTAGCTATTAGAAAAATAATTTAAAAATGTAACTATAGGCTGTAACTATATTGTTCAAATGAATAGATAAGTATAGTATTTATGTTAGCTTATTCGTGCGACTTGTTGCCTTTAACAGTTTATAGATCGACAGGACAATGACTTAAACCTTTGGTTGAACATAGCGATGACCATAAGAATTTCGAATAGTCGAAAGTAATGATGGGATATGCAGACACTTAAACATGTAGACCAACAAATACATCTCAAAAATTGATTTAATTGGAAGAGTGCCTATATAGGAACAGAGCTCCACAGTAGGAAACAGGTGAGGCAGTTTTTACATTTCTTTACAGCCCCTATTTTATAAAATCTGCAATTTATTCAGTTTCTCTTAAGCAGCTGAGCCAAATGCACAAGAAGTGTATGAGAATCGGGTATAAATAAATGAGAAATACAGTTTTTAACACAAGTATTAACACAATTTTTTAACACAATTTTATAATCAAGCAAATAGATGGACAAACTTTAATACAAATATAATTAATATGGTCATCCGCTTGTCGAATATTACTCCGAGGTACTTGAATTTGTCCTCTTGTCCTAGGGTGCAATTTTCTACTTGAAGTGATGGTAAATCAATGTGTCGTAGACGTGGGTAATAAACAATTTCGTTTTGTTAAAATTTACTGATATGTATTTTGTTTAAATGAAGAAAATATAAAAGTAAAATAATATCATCACTCCTATGTGACATTGCTACCTGACAATCTCAGGATTCATAGAAGAGGGCCATATCATTTCCAGAGTGGTAAATTGGCCATATCATTTCGAGAATAATAAAGAGCCAAGGACGCTCCCTTAAGAAACACAGCAGTTCACACCTAAAGTTGGGCTTTTTACACCATTTAAAATCACAAACTGCTTTCGTTTACTAAAGTAGCTTCCGCGAAAGCGGCCGCGAAAGCCATACATTTGTAATTTCTGAAAAAGTAAACTGTGGTCTTTATAATAATAGTAAATTTCCGAGCGTGCTCAATACTATGAAAATAACCAGCAAAGTGGCCTAAAATATTGCGACTCAGCGGTCTAATATAAAAAAAGTATTTGTTACAATCATACCATGAGAGAGCAAAGTTGCGTTATCTTCTGAGATTAAGTTAAAATTTTTATTAACAGGTTAAAATCACTAACTAAATTAAAGTTGTTGCCATTACTTTGATATTAAAAATTGTTTAAATGTATTCGCGAGCATGAACAGCGGCAGATGTAGTTTAGATTAGATTACTAGAAATTACTAGAAAAGATCTCTAGATTATACTAGAAAATAATAAGCAATTAGAATGGTCATTTATTATTTTCTAGATAAAGCCAAGTGTTATATTTTTGGCACAACTTTCTATATTCAACTGAAATCACAATACAAAATACTGTGTTTTTCATCGTTGTTAGGATTAACTTCTTCGGTTGTACTGAGTTATAATGCCAAAATTGCAACCATTCTATACGTTGCTGATAAAATCAATTTATTTAAGTCATCATCAGTGTTTTAGCTCAATAAATCCACTGCATCATATAACAAGTCATTATAATCCTTAAACAGTAACCACATACTATATACTTAATTAATGATTAATAGGAATTTCACAGTGCTAACATAGCAAAAAATTCCGTATTTTTGCAACAACAAAAAATAGTAAAAGGAAATATTTTTTTTGTTTTTGTATATGTTGATGGACAAGACAATGCAATGATATTCCCTGTAATTTATTATACTGTCATTTGTAACACCAATTGAAAATTAATTATATTTACACTCGATTTTGTAGTTTATTTCTGTTGGTGATCATTACAATTACGATTTGTTGTATAAAGTTTATACTTGAAAATTATTTATTAACAACCGAAACATAATCAAAAACAATAAAATAAAATATTTGTATATACGATATTAAAATTAAAATAAACACAACAACAAACAATAAATATTTTCGCATGCAAACATGAAATTTAAAAAATGTTTTCCTTATTTTCGCACAAAATGACAACAACAAAATTGTTTTATTTTTAAAAGATTGTTTGCAAAAATAAATTTATAAGTATATATAATATATATATATTTATAATATATAATATACAAGAAGATTTATGGCTTATTCTTAAAATAATAGTAATAGTAGAAAAATAATAAAATAATAATATAGTGCCTTGAAAACACATTAAAATTGAAAATCTAGAATGAAAAAAAAAAAAATCGCGCGATAAAAAAAGTCATATTAGGAAAGTTGCCAAGTGCAATTTTTCAAAGTCTTTAAAAAATTTTTTGCAATTCATTATTTTATTTGAGAAAAGCAAGAAAAAAATAATATAATAAAAACGATAGTAATAATATTAATAACGAACGATCAAAAACTACACATAAATATAATATTTTCAAAAATTAATTTTCTAGAATTTAATGTTAATTGATAATTTCAATTTATAACTAATTACAAAAATTATTGTTGCCGGATTGTCTGTGTTTTTGACACAAGTCGCTTTGAATTTTTTTTTAGTATTTAGTGTATTCGAGATAAAAGTAATTTATGAATGTTTACAATTATGACAGATTTAACTCAACACATATCCATACGCACTTGGTACAATACTGTAACAATCACTTCCTACTATAAGTAATCAATTTCACACGCGTTTTTTCCTAGAAACCTATTAATTAGTGTCACTTAAGAAAGAAATGAATAACCTTACACATATTATACTTTATGATGATCTGTTCGGTTGTGTTTTTAAAAATTTAGATAGTTGAAATCTAAAAAAATATTGTGTAGATATTATTTCAAAGTGAAGGTCAGATGTTTACATACAGATGTTTTACGCGCTATCGCTATTTCGAATCTTATGAATCTTTCGATTAATGTACACGTTTCGAAAGCTGTTGCATAACGATTTGCTTTACTAGTACAACTCAAGGTGTATACGAATAAAAGCATAAGATTTTGTTTATATTCTAAAATAAATGCTATGATCGGGTATATTTTTTACAACCAATGAAAACCGAAGGAGAAATCCTTGAAAAAACAATTCTCATTTTACAGATAATTCAACTTTTTCCCGAAACTTGACAATCGGATCTCAAACGATGTTATCTGACATAGATATTTAGAATTGCAACGATAATTTCAAGTTGAACTATGTAGCAATAACTGAGTTATACAAAATTGCAGGTTATCTAGCGGTAAATTTGCATGAAATGTTAAATTTTATGAATATTGACAAAATCTTAAATCTCGTAGTTCACAGAAGTAAAATTCTAACAAATAACAAAACTACACAATAGAAAGAACTTCGCCAGAAAGGTTTGGTAGCGCTTAAGATGATTTTTTTTTAATAGTTTGCTAATCGTATAATTTTTGAAAAAAATTGATGTACACTTGATGCTGAAATTTCCAATTGATGGATCCAAAGTGATTGTCCCCCAAACACTTAAGGAGTTATAGTTCCGAGACTGGTCAAAACTTAAAGTTTTTAAGTTTTTATCAAAATGTTAATGTTAATGTTAATAATTTGTTATAACTTCTGGTTTTTAATTTTTTAATCTTTTACAAAAAAATTTACTCGGTTCAATAAACTCAAAAAAAGTCATTGATTCATTATAACTTATGACGTGGACAGAAAAATAAGAGATTGCTTTAAATGCAACACATTAATAATAATTTTTTTTTAATACTGTATTTTATAAGATCTTTCCAGAAACAACTGTCTATATAGAGGTTTTTAACCCTAATGTGAGTGACGAGGTACCCGTGTACCTTTTATACTTTTAGACGTATATTTTTACATATTTACGTATTTACAATAAACACTTTAAATTTTGTGAGAACTTCTAGTTCAATTAATAGATTACGATCATACTTAAAAATGGGAAATGTTCCAACTTGAACAAATGTGTACAAAATATGTTTCCATACAAAATACATGTAGATTATACAAACTAAATCACTTTAGAGGTACTAAATCACTAAATCAAATTAAGATATTTTTTCTTCACTCACATTAGGGTTAAATTTTTATTTGTTCTACGAGTATGTAGGGTTTTTGATTTTGTTTTTAGAATAAAACTTTCCGATGGAGCTTTGCGCAAAACTCGTTCTAAATAATGCCAATTTATATGGCCGAACCCTAGGATCGCACTTAGCACTTTTAGCATAAAGTAAGTTATCAATACTTTTCCAGAAACAAAAGAGGGGTCTTTTGATTTTTCTAGAACAAGTTTTTTTATTTCTTGTTATATGGTCTTGTATCACAATCATTTATCATTTTTCTACAACTTTTACCACAATGTCGTTGCAGAAATTCTTATAAAACAAGAAATTTGAAAACTGACTTTCTGAATTGATTTAATCGAAGAATATAAATTTTTTCATTTTATATATTTTACATACTCGTACTTGAATTTTTAATTTTTTTCCGAAATGTTGCTATTTTGCATAAAGCATCATTTAGGAACGCAAATTACAACTACATTTTCAGTATTATCCATATTTGTGTTTTATTTGTTATACGTATTTCAAATTCGTTTTAGTTTTAACACTTAAATTCATTTTTCAATATGCAAGTAGATAAGTATGTTTGCTCGGGTTACATTAACCTCCTATGTAAATAGAGCCTATACTATCGACATGATTGCTGATACCTAAGTAATCAGTCTGAGAAAGACAGTACAGGTATCCCTCCAAGAACACGGCTTCGAATAACACGGCTTCGAAGAACACGGATACCTATTTTCTCAAATTACACGGTTTCAAACAACACGATTTTCGTTATTCTTTTTTAATTTGTTTCTTGTAGTCTCGAGTAACGCGGTTTTAAAAAACACGGAACGAACTAATCGTGTTCTTGGAGGGTTTCCTGTACTTTGCGAGTACCCAACACAGTTATGGCAGAAGTTAATCAATGCAAATCTTATTAACTATTGGTAGAATCCATACAAAATACTCCGTCGGGTAAAGGATGATTATTTTCGCGAATATACATGACTCATATTTCAACAATAGCTGTGTTTCTTGACGCTTGATCTGATTCAGTTCAGTTCATTTTTCATGAAACAACACAAAGACGCTTGCTAGATTTGAAATCAAAATTTGTGATCTAAAATAAAATTTGGATCATGTTTTCCATATAAATTTTGAGCTGATCTGGATCAATGTGCGTCAAGAAACACAGCAAATATCGGATGAGTAAAACAGTTTTTTTCTAATTTTTATTCTCAAATTGAATTATTATTGAATTATTATGAATTATTATATATACAGTGTGTTTTAAAACTATAGACTGAGAGAAATCGTATTCTAATAATAAGCAAAAATAATTCTTAATTGCTTAAAATCAAAATTAATAAAAATTCAGTAAGAAAATACTTGAAAAAAGCATTTACTGCACAAAATATGATAAAATAGATCAATTTGAGTAATAACACAATTTTATAAAATAATATTATTATTTTCAACTTTATTAATTTATAAGTTACGAAATTTAAATAATTTATGCTTCACTTATGTCTATTTCAATTAATTGAAGAACTTTTTGCTTTTCCAACATTTCGACGAAACTATGTAATATTTACTTTCAAGTTTAGTAAAACATTTAGAATCAAATGAAGATAATTAATTTCTTGAAATATTATTTCTAATTTTTTTAGCATTTATTCTGAAATTGACGAAAATTTAATTCAACCGTTGTTGTTACCAACTACTAATTTTATTTGAAATTGCAAGAACTTATTGAATGATGAATCTTATTAAATGTTTTCTTCACTTACTAAATATGTAGAAAATAAATAAATAAACTACTATCAGAAATATAATTTGCAATTGGAGCTTATTTCAACTCCTAATATTTATACATGAAAACTCATTCGATCATTTGTAAAATCCTTATTTATAAAACTAAAAATTTAAATCAAATAATTATGCGATAGTATCTTTATATGAACCGACCAAACAGCACAGTGGTTAAAGCTTTGGCGTTTGGATCGGGATGTACCAGGTTCGAATCCACTATAGGGGGGGATGCAAAAGGGGATTTTCATCAAGAGATTACGACCTGTGAAAAAACGATTTGCAGTCTATATACATGTGTAAAAAAGTTTGAAATGGTGATAGTTTCCATTTAAAATAATTTCGTCACTCTCTAAAGTTTTAGAGAAAATTATCTTAAGCAGACCTAGAACATTTCCTGAGTGCAAACAACATTATTTCTTATCATCAATTTGGATTTACAAAATCATCGAATACGGCTGCCGCTTGTATTAACTGAAGGGATTTTTTAAGCAGACATTTAGATAAAAGATTCTAAAATTTGGAAGCCACAGAAGTGTGGCTGTATATTTTTAGATATAAGAAAAACCTTTGATTGCGTGTATCCGGGAATTCTTCTTTTTAAATTAAAAGAGTTAGTTGTTGTTTTGTTTGAATGTACTTTTGTTAGCGCCATAAATTAAATTAAATTAATTTTATAGAAAACTATAGTGTTAAGTTGTAGTATAACCTAATGGGTTCGAGCAGCGGCAAAAAAATTTAATAAAAAAACGGTTTAATTTAGGTTTTAATACTCAATTCATGTATATTATTCTCAATTGGAACTTGAATGAGAACATTGAAATTTATAAATCTAGAACAGTTATTCTTGATTTGAGCACTTTATGTTAATCAATTATTCTTATTTCGTGAATATTGAGAATCAACATCAGAATACGACGTTGATTCATTGTCATATTTACTTGATTTGCTCAAATTGAGAACATAACAACTGATTGATGCAATTTTTGCTGACTTATTTTGAGATCAATTTTCACGATAGGATCTTAAATCACTATAATATTATTTCTATTTAACGTTCTTGTTTGGACCTTTTGCCTAGTCAGTTTGTTTTAAAAAATCAAGCTGCAAAGCACGTCTTTCAGTTCAAAATAATATTCTAAAATTAATACAGTGTATTTTTGGGGTGACGGTCTCTTTATCGTAAACAATTTATCGTGTTTCAATTTAACGTGAACATATTATCGTGGACACAATTTACCGTGGACACAATTTATCGTGGGACAATTTATCGTAGAACAGTTTTTCGTGGACAATTTATCGTAGAAAGGTTTTATGCGTGGTATCAAAAAATTAGTAGGATTCTTTAATGATTTTTGGAAGAAGTTCTGGAATATTGCCATGTGGGACGGAACTCGGTAGTTTCTTAACCGATTATGATGGGATTGGGTATGTTGGATGGAAATGGGATTATTGAATGATTTTTGGAAGAAGTTCTGGAATATTGCCATGTGGGACGGAACTCGGTAGTTTCTTAACTGATTATGATGGGATTTGGTATGATGGATGGAAATGGGATTATTGAATGATTTTGGGAAGAAGTTCTGGAATATGGCCATGTGGGACGGAACTTAGTAGTTTCTTAAACGATTATGATGGGATTGGGTATGTTGGATGGAAATGGGATTATTGAATGATTTTTGAAAAAGTTCTGGAATATGGCCATGTGGGGCGGAACTCGGTAGTTTCTTAACCGATTATGATAGGATTGGGTATGTTGGATGGAAATGGGATTATTGAATGATTTTTGGAATAAGTTCTGGAATATGGCCATGTGGGACGGAACTCGGTAGTTTCTCAGCCGATTATGATAGGATTGGGTATGTTGGATGGAAATGCCGGGATTATTGAATGATTTTTGGAAGAAGTTCTGGAATATGGCCATGTGGGACGGAACTCGGTAGTTTCTTAACCGATTATGATGGGATTGGGTATGTTAGATGGAAATGGGATTATTGAATGATTTTTGGAAGAAGTTCTGGAATATTGCCATGTGGGACGGAACTCGGTAGTTTCTTAACCGATTATGATGGGATTGGGTATGTTGGATGGAAATGGGATTATTGAATGCTTTTTGGAAGAAGTTCTGGAATATTGCCATGTGGGACGGAACTCGGTAGTTTCTTAACCGATTATGATGGGATTTTGTATGTTGGATGGAAATGGGATTATTGAATGATTTTTGGAAGAAGTTCTGGAATATGGCCATGTGGGACGGAACTCGGTAGTTTCTTAACCGATTAAAGATCCCGGCTCCTACGCCCCCGAAATTAAAATCTAAAGAGCCCCGCAGGGCTACGGGGAGGAGCGTAGGTGTCATTAATAGATTCTATATAATCCGCTCCTACGTGCGGCACGCAGTGCGACACGTTTGAAGATCCCGGCTCCTATGCCCCCCGAAATTAAAATCTAAAGAGCCCCGCAGGGCTACGGGGAGGATCGTAGGTGTCATTAATAGATTCTATATAATCCGCTCCTACGTGCGGCACGCAGTGCGACTTGTTTGAAGATTCCGGCTCCTACGCCGCCCGAAAATAAAATCTAAAGAGCCCCGCAGGGCTACGGGGAGGAGCGTAGGTGTCATTAATAGATTCTATATAATCTGCTCCTACGTGCGGCACGCAGTGCGACTCCCACTCTCAATTTAATATATTCATAAAAAAATATTAAATTTCATTTATCTTTAAATGATTCAATATTTTTTATTAAATTTTTTTAGCACGTCTTAACGTATTTTTTAAAAATTTTAGTTCGTTTTTATTCCAATAGATGGCGCTAGGTTCAAAATGCTAAGCAAAGGCACATTTTTAGTTATAAACAATTCCGCTCTTGGCGATACTAAGCTGTTCCAAACGGTTATACGATAAATTGTCCACGATAAACTGTTATACGATAAATTGCCCACGATAAACTGTTCTACGATAAATTGTTCCACGATAAATTGATTCCACGATAAATTGTTTCCACGATAAATTATTCTACGATAAATTGTTCTACGATAAATTGCTCACGATAAATTGTTCACGATAAACTGACTGTAAATCGTATTTTTGGGTTTAAAAAGTGTATTAAAGTTTATAGTGTAACCAAATTATATGAAATTATATTAATATAAATGGTGAACCATATTGTAATGGTTTAGAATTGGCCCTTCGTTTTGTGGCGATATTTAAATATAATAGAGCGTGATTTATTTTTTACTCGTATGTGACAATTAAAAGTGCAATCGAGTCGTGCAGTAATAAATTATAGAACTGGCTCGTCTTCTACGAAAAATATTTTGCAGCAAAAACAACAAACCGCAGATTAAATCCTTAAGGTAAGCTACTTTTTAAACATTTTTAATAATTATGGTTTATTTAAATAAATTATATCTTTAAAAGGCACAATGTAATTTGCATATGATTTTACAACATTATGAATGAGAACATAATTATTAATCCTTTAATTCACACTTTGGCAGCATGAGACCGCAGAATTCAATCAACACACACAAATTTTCCAACCAGTGATCCGCAGCGAAAGGAGGGAACGAGAGAAAAATAACTCAGTAACATAAAATTTGTAAAAAATAAAAATTTTGAACAATTTGTAAATTTAAGAGTAAAAATACGAATTTAAAAGTAAAAAAAAATTAAATTAATTAAAATAAAATAAAATGAATCGATTGATCCATTACAAACCATTTTGGAAATTTGGCAATTATCTTATTTATTAACTGTAAAATAAGAAGTATATTTTTCATCTGAGCAACCACATTAAAAATAGTTTTAAGATAATTAAGCTTCAAGCCGATAATAAAAGTAATAAAACCAACTTAGATATAAGTCTTTTTTGATGAAAATAATGTTCAATTTAAAAAACAAATGTTTAAAATTGCCGATATTTTGGTCGAACACAATGAGCTAATTATAGTTGCACAAAATATACAAATAATTAAATTTGATAACCATTTTAAGGTGTATGTGGTTGGAAGAGAATTATTAGAATACGAATGTTTTGATCTACAAAAAATTACCTTTACTATAAATTTAAAAATTATTGATTTAAATTATACTACATACATAATAAATAAATTACAATGTAATTTATATTCTATTTTTAAATTAAATGTCTACTTTTTAATCTAATCTTCTTAAATAACGTAGTTATTTTATTTGATTGAAATTACTGTTGTTATATTATATAACTATGTACATTTATTTTTGATTAAAAAATAAAAGATATATTAAATAAAATTTTGTCTTTTAGTTTCTAATTTTAAGGCTGGTTGAATTTTAGCATAAAAGAGAATCCTGCACATTATTCTCAAAATGAGAATTATTAACTACAAAAAGTACATCTTATTCTTAATACAAACCAAGAAGGATGTAATGAATATATGCATTGTATCTTAAATGAATTTTCAAACGTAGCGTTTTATACTCCAATTTTTTCTCGATATATGAATATTTTATTTCAATTTAAGAATTATAATATTCTCGAATGAGGAATATTTCGTCATAAATTGAGTATTCATTAAAAAACAAGTTAAACAGTTTTAACTCACATTATTCTTAAAATCTGAATAACATATTTTTGAGAATAGAAAATATGTTCACAAACTGAGTTTAATTTTAAAAATGATTCATTTTTTAAATTATAGATTGATCATATTAAGAATAATATACTGAATATAAGTAACTACATTTTCTCTTGTCATGTTTTAAATTCATGATTTCAGTATATGAAAAGTACACAAATTATTTTCGCTTAATTCTTCAAATAAGAATAGCTTGAGAATAGTTTTACTTAGCGCACATTGAAGCAACTATTATGAATAATCTAATACACATTTCGCTTGAATTGAGCAATCTTTTTTTCAGTGACCTACCACGTACAGCGTTTTTTTTCAATACAGCATAAGATATCAAACTTCTGGACGACTCACTGCATTTTTGTTCTTTTCTTCTATTAATTGATGGTTTCTAATTTAAATAATCCTTAACATTCAAGTTCAACAAATTTAATTTTCAAAAAAATCAAACAGTGTACATCACTTGCTGGCGTGTTGCTAAAGTATATCTGGACTTTTCTAGAACTCTTTTTGTACTGCAAAAAAAATCCATATGAAAACGCAATAGAGAATAAAGTAAACGAGAGTGCTAAAAAATCGCTAAACAATTATAGCTAAGATGTGCGGTAGTCATATTGTGTTCTCGTATGAAGTAGATCCATGTTAAAAAGTAAGTTGTGGTTAATCATTAGGGAAATAATAGAAATAATATTTTCGTTATAAAAATAGCTTATTCAGTATAATATATTCAATGAGTATAAAACGTTTAAATTGTTAATTAAGATTCGTAATGAATTTTAAAATTTTTTATTTTATTTTCAATATTTCGAGCTCATTGCTCCATTCTCAAGATTTAACTAAAACATAAAAGTTACAAGAAAAATTTAGTTATAAAATTATGAAATTAGCTAACAAGTTAATCAATCCAACGTTTAAAGGTAAAAAATAAGGTGCCCTGAATTGGGGTTCTATGTCCGCGGCAGTATTTTCACCATAGAACGAATGATGACTTCCAAAATGTACCTGGAAATTCTAAAAAATTGCTTTAAAAAAGGAGGGAAGACACTCAAAGATACCAAAATACAGATTTTAGAGTAACCACCACAAAGTGCTGATCTGTCACCGATCGGAAATTTGTGGGATCCCCTTTGAAAAGAACTAAGATTGTTGAGAGGCGCCCCAATAATGTTCACGAATTACGTGATTTAATCGCAGTTAAATGTGAAATTTTATTTCTTATTGAAAAAAAAACTACTGCGGTAGATATAGTTTTGCAACATACTGTAGATCTCAAATACACGACTCTTGATTTCTAACAGGATAAATTAACTTAAACCTGTGTTGTATAATCAAAAATATTATCCCTTGTTAAATTTCAGAAAATCAACCAAGGGGTCAATCCTTGTTTGTTTAAAATTTAATCTATAAATTTATTTAACACAAATTCTTAGATGATTTTAGTAAATGCCAAGCTTACGAAGATCATTCTGAAATTTAATAAAGCTCTTAATAAAGCTGCCACATTCGAAACACAGATTTTCACAAATTATAGCAAGAATCCTCTAATTAAAGGAAAAAGTTCAAGTATGAAATTTTGAAAAATCATGTGAACTGATTTTAATTGAAATTTAAATTAAAATATTTTAGTTGTTAATCGTTTCGTAAATTCGTTCGTAAATGATAAATGCTTTTCAAAATTTTTGCAAAAAAATAAAGAAGCTGCAACTTCTGTTGAACTGATTTCGGCCAAAACTGTATCATCATCATCAAAACGTATGGGCTATCAGGAATCGAATTATTGCGGAAAAATAATTCTGTGTCAAAAATCGTCATTTCCGCTAAATATTTTAAAAATTGGTCCGGATTGGTATTGTTGCAAAATTAACTTACATTCTTTTAGTGCATAGCCGTTTTCCTCAAACTAATGTCATTCAAAAAAATTTGTAAGTTTTGGTGAACCGGTTTCGGCTAAATATCTCTTGGACATCCCAAATTATAATGAAATCTTAAGTATGAAGTTTGTTTGCGATAAATAAATGCTTGTAGGCTGTACAGGAGCCGAAGTTTTGTTCAAAAACAATTATTTGTCAAAAATCGTAAAGTTCTCGTAAAATTTTTGAATTAATTTATAATTTAGGTTATACAGTTCAACAAGTTCCAAAATAAAGAAGAAGCTCCTACGGATGCTGCCAATTTTGGTGAATCGATTTTCGTCGCAAATTTTTGTGTATCGATTTTCGTTTCAGAGATTTTTTCAAAACTACTTTATTTGACTTTTGTGATATAACGAACTGTTATCGGTAAAAAATTCGGCATTATTTTACTACGTAAAAGAAGTAAAAAATTCAGATAGTTAATAATTATAATTCAAGATAAACCTAGTAACAGCAAAATATGACTGAAAACAAGCGTCGTTTGGTAATAAATTAGTTAGTCTTCGATCAAATGTAAATCTTACCTGACTTCAACAAAATGGAAAACGCATTAAAATATTAAGCACAGCCATCAGACAAATTCAACCTGATAAAATAACACAAAACGCACAGATGCAACTCGTTGGGTAGTTGCCATATCTTTACGTCACAATTTTCTTTTGTGAATTTTGGTTTGTTTTGGGCCGAAACACAATCAAAAATAATGAAATCAATGAAAAACTGATTTATTGAAAAGTTTTCTAGGAACCCAAACTATGTTGTGAAGCACAAGGAATGAACGTTAAAATTGATAATGAAGTATTCGTTTCGCTAATGTTCAAGAGAGGTACGAGATTTAAACCAGAATGAAAATTAATAATTTCTATAAAGTAGAGCTACAGCTTTTATTTTCCGGATTCCTTGCGTTAACGCGTACGATAATTTACCGAATGGTAAGAAGGGCTTCAACGAGTTCACAAGAGCTTACGTTAACCCAAATATTGTTAAAGCATTACAATCTATTGATAATATATAATTAATTTTATTGGTCCTTGATTTATAAAATAAATTATTTTTATTTTACGAACGTAAATTACATTGAGCCGGTATGAGAACCACACAAATATTTTAGATCGTGTACTACTGCAACGGCTAATGAATGGTAATTGTAGGGTAAGTCCAAAAACCGAATGTATATTCCATGGCAATATACTAACTTTAAAATCATTTCTCTCTCTCTCTCTCTCTCTCTCTCTCTCTCTTTCTCCCTCTCTCTCTGGCACTATATCCCAATCAAGGGATTTGGCCGCCTCAAATGAGGGTTCATAATCAGAATTTCATTTCGGATAATGAGCGATTAATTCATTGATAATAAACCAGCCGTGAAATTTTTTTCCTTCTCACCACCGGGAATCGAACCCGGGACCTCCGGTCGCTGAAGCAAATATGCTAACCACTTTCCCACCGGGGCGGCAATCATTAGGTGCAATAAAAATGGCAGACAGTATTGCTTACAGTCGAAATCGAAAATAAACGATTATTAGAGACGACGCAACACATTCTTTCGACAAATTTGGTAGATCAAAGTCGGCCGACGGCAAAGCCTACCACAATATCGAAAAGTGTAGAATTGGTTCCTGTCATACTAACATAGAATTTACGGTTATTGAATTGAGAATTAACTATTTTTATTAAGTAAACCGGAAAATTGAGCGTGAATAATTTTAAAACCACGCCCTTCTAGCCAAACATTCATATTGAATTCATATTCAATTCATATTCAGTTCATATTTAATTCATATTCAATTCATATTCAATTCATATTCAATCCACATTCAATCCATATTCAATTCATATCCAATTCATATTCAGTTCATGTTCAATTCATATTCAATTCATATTCATTTCAAAATTATGAATGTCCGAATGCCATTACTCGCATGGCCCTTATTGTAATGTCTTGAATACCCTAGTTCTAAGAAAAAATATTGAATTGATTATATCTATATGTAAGCAGAGTCGATATAAATTTGTTCGAGGTAATTAAATATGGATGAATCATAATTTATGAAAGTAAGGCAAACAAAGCACTGATAAGATAAAATATTAACATACAAAATCAAGAATATCTAATTACAAAATAACTTTATTAATTACAGCTAAGCATGGATGCTAAGTATCGTACATAAGGAAAATTACCAGGAAAAATGTTTATAGTTTTGTAATGACAAATATTTTATTCTTAAATGACTCATACGAGTAGTAACGTAAAAGTGAAATTAGAATACGCGCATATGTTTAATGCATAAAGACGGTCAAAGTACATATCATGGATTTTCTTTTCTTTTGGAAAACTAAAATTGCGCATTTTTATAATTTGCCGTTACTCACTATATACATAATAATACAGTCATTAATAGTATTTGCCGCTTTGTGTGGGGTAAGTAATTTTTCCTGAAATTCCACGTAACTGTAATATTGTTTCACTATAGTAATTAAGTGTGTACCCCAACTATTCATTTATACAAAAGAATCGTCTTGTATATCGTGATGGTAATGAATTATTTATTTATTTTTTGTTGGTTGTCATATATCAAATTTTACATTTATCAAAAATGAAATATACTTATATTTCTCGATGACATTGCAAAAAAATGTTTGAAACAAAAATGTTCTTCCTGAAATATTTTTCTTCTCATTTTATATTTAATCTTCAAATAGTTTATGTTGATAGAAAAAATTTATTGTTGTAATTTTTTGTAATTTGTGTCACAAAATTTATAGTTTTTAAAGGCTATTTTAAGTTATATTTATTTATCTAATTGCGCTTCTTACATTTTTCCTCTAAATTACTATTATTTTTTCTCAAGATTCTTACAGTATAAAGATAGCCGTACTGGTACAATTGTACGACTACTAAAACTCGTAAGTTCCATTGTTACTCGAGTCATTTATAGTTGAACAATTTATAAATCAACAAGTTAATTTAGAGCAATATAGAAGTAAAGATTTATTATAAGAAAATAATTTTGTTATTTTGTTTTTCCAACACGAGGAAGGAAATATGAACAATTTTACTGCTAACTTGCATCATATTATAATGATCAGAAATTATTTTAAGCAATATTTATTTATTAGTTAGCTGTCGAATTGGCTTAATAGAAAGGTGGTTTAACCAAAATTGTCTTCTAAATTATTAAAAAAATGTGTTGATAAAACCAACTGTGTGCAGGTTAAACGTGGAATCAAACATTTATACTATACTAGCTGACCTGTGACTGAATAATCAGTCACGTGATTACATTTTATTGAATTTTTGGTTAAGAAATGATTAAAAAGAATTTTTAAAATGTAAATTTGATGCACTTTTATCAAAAATAAAGTAAACTGAGATACGCTACTAAATATTTAATAAGAAATATATTCTTTGTTGTGATGCGTCCAGCACAATCCAACGATAAACACCATGAGTCCGTCGAATGAGCGGCATCGTGAAAAGGCCACATACAGCTTATCGTGCGTAAATACGGGGGCCGGCAAGTACACTTCTTGCTTCTTCAAGCTTTGGCCCTGACTCTTGAGCCAAGATTCACGGCCAAAGCTTCAAGAAGGTAGGAGTGTACTTCCTGGCATGTTAATGACTTAGAAATCACAAGGTGCAATGCGTAGGAATCTACGTTACTCTGGTTAATACCAATTGAGTATGATATTTGGTACGGGGACCCCACTTGGTTAATTTACTCATGTAATGGCCCACACAAGTTAAATAAAAATTAATTAATTTATGAAATAAAGATTGGAGAACTATATAAAACAAATCGCACCTTAATTACTAATAGATATAACCCAATATCACTAATGAATTGAATATGAATTGAGTATGAATTGAATATGAATTAAATATGAATTGAAGATGAATTGGATATGAATATAATATGAATTGAATGTGAATTGAAAATGAATTGAATATGAATTGAGTATGAATTGAATATGAATTGAATATGAATTGAATATGAATTGATTATAAATTGAATTTGAATTGAATATGAATTGAATATGAATTGAATATTAATTGAATATTAATTGAATATGAATTGAATATGAATTGAATATGAATTGAATATGAATTGAATATGAATTGAATATGAATTGAATTTGAATTGAATATGAATTGAATATGAATTGAATATGATTTGAATACGAATTGAATATGAATTGAATATGAATTGAATATGAATTGAATATGAATTGAACATGAATTGAATATGAATTGAATATGAATTGAATTGAATATGAATTGAATTGAATATGAATTGAATATGAATTGAATATGAATTGTATACGAATTGAATATGAATCGAATATGAATTGAATATGAATTGAATACGAATTGAATATGAATTGAATATGAATTGAATATCACTTGAATATGCGAAATCATATCAATAATTTATGCGACAGAGTCATCGAAAATCGGATCTTCCGAATTCGTGCCACCAAACAAAGCCGGACATTTGAATGACGTTATACTCTTTAATTAATCTTATAAAATGTTCTTTCAAATCAAAAATATTGAGTGGATATCTTAGGTACAAGTTGTTTCATTTACATTCAGAAAAGGAGCGTTCTTGTTGAAAGGCTGTTTATTTTTCCAAATATATATCAATTGGTCGGGCGAACTGATTTCGGCCAAAACTCAGTGGGTTCTCCAAATTTATGGAAAATGCCTATGAAATATTAGCACCAGCAATCAATCTTCCTGGGCTGGAAACGAGGAACATTTTTCTTGAAAAAACATATTTTAGTTAAAAATCGATAATTACAATTAATTTTTTGAAAACTCATCTAAACTGGTATTGTTGCAATTTAGAAACTTTTAGTTTATTTTTAAAAAGTTTAGAAAAATCGAAAAAGCTCTTACGGAAGCTCCCACTTCCGCAAAAATTCGATTAGTACATAATATTAATATATATTTTTTATTAATTAAGGCCAAAGCAAACTTAGAAATAATAAAAATTGTCTAAATTTTAAACATTTAATTTTAAAGAGTTTCGAAGTTGATTTTATTGTGATTTTTATCTTTGCTTTAAAATTTAAATACACCTAATTCTGTTTTTACGCGATAGATACGTTCCGCAAAAACTCGCGCAAAAACAAAATTCGCGTAAAAACAAAATCGCGGAAAAATATTGCATTAGGGAATCCAAGTCGGTTCTACCCGAATTCGTGTAGTTGGGCAATTACTTACCCCCCAGAGACACCCGAAGCCTTCCGACAACCCTCCTATTCATCTTAACTAAAATGGAAAAAATAGAAACGTATGTTTGTAAAAACCGGTGGGGTAATGGTAAAAAAACGGAACCGAAAGTCGGGTACCCGAAATTCGGGTAATTGGACTCCCTAGTCGGGTAATTGGATTCCGTAGTACATACGTTTATGTTTTTTCCATTTTCGTTCAGATGCATAGGAGGGTTGTCGGTTTCGATTGTTTGCGGCGATGCCCGAGGGTTTCGGGTGTCTCTGGGGGTGAGTAATTACCCAACTACACGAAGTCGGGTAGAACCGACTTGGATTCCCTAATTGCATTATATGGAAAGTAGGCGAATCAGAAATTATGATGACATAAGTTGATTGTTTTTTTGTGCTTAAATCACATTTTATTTCATGAAGCTAATCATATGTACATTAAATAAATTCAAAAACATTCATAATGAAAAAAATTGGAAAAAGCAAAATATCTAAGATGTCTGTAATTCATTCAAAAGAATCAGTCCATTTAAAAAATAAATTGCCACACAATATGTAATTATTATTTGCTGTCGCTATATGATCAGAGACGCATTCGTTTGCGAAAAACTTGAACATCACTATCATCGCTCGAAATATTTTGGGTTTCATCAGTTTGCTCAATTAGTGCCAGTGGTTTCATGCGTCTAGTTACAAATTCTGAGCTTAAACGTTGAGCTCCGGATATATCCTTATATGCTTCTCGGTAGCTACCCATCAATAGTTTTAGCTCACGCTGAAACTTTGCAGCTCGTTCATCAATGTGATCATACTTTTGAAAACGGTTGCTTGAATTGAAGTACAACCAACACAATTGTGTGTATAGTTATAGTGTTTTTTTCGGATGAAAATAAGTTTGAAAGGAATGCACAAATGTGTAAGTTGGTTCAAAAAACATACAAAAATTAATTTTTGACATGGTACTTTTGCCGTACCCACACAATTGTGTTACTCGGCAGGAAAAGGGATATTACATATGACAGTAGAAGAAAGCAGTATCTCTTTTCTTTTACACCTTCAACAGTAAACACTCGGAGAGAGAAAACAGTGTTTGTGACTATTGGCCTGTTTTTTTTATTGTGTCCGAGGTACCAGATAAATCAGAGAAATAATTTATCTGACAAATCTGATAATATTTTGAGACTGAAAATATGTAAAGACTACTGAATATTAGACAACCGATTGACATTTCAGCTGAAGTGATGACCTGTGGAACATCAAAATTATAAAAGCAAATTATACGAGTAATATATAAAAGTACAAATTAAAATAAAAATGGAGCAAAATATGTTTGTATTGACGGAAATAGTTAAAAGCACATAGGTACAACATTATACCATTTTGGATATTATTGAACTCCGTTTTTATTTCATTTAATAAAAATAATATATTTGTTGTTGTCCATTTAATTTGGGTGTCTACCACGAACAAATAATAAATTAGCGTATTAATTTTACAACTAATTTATTTATAATTATAAACTAATATAAATTACAAATTATAATTACAAATTAATTTACTAATTACCATTTTCCATAACGTCCGCCATATTTTCTGTTTAAATATTTCAAATACGTTTTTTCTCTGAACTATCTGAAAACCAATAGAAAAATGACTATCTGAGATTGGTCAGAGAAAATAATTACAATAATCCGGTGCATTACAGTGAAAAATTTTGTTTCGATGAATTGTTGTTTGCACAATTGTTTTCACGCACACTTGGTTATTGTAAAGTTGTATTTATCATATTTGTTTTTAGATGAATTGTTTGTTGTATAATTGTTTGTGGCATAATTGTTTGTCGCAGAATTTTCCTGGAACCACGCTTGACTTATCAAATGGCGGGGAACAATATCACAATGGACTTGCAAAATACTTCTTTTAAGTAAAACAGATTTTTTTTTATTTTTGAGTGCATCTCATTGCCAATCACAAGACATCACGGAGATTGCACCACAATGAAACTATATAGGAATAACTGTTACGGGTTTAACATATCAAACGAAGGATGTTTCGTTCCAATGCAGATTGGCTCAATCCGTTTATTCGAGTAAACGTAAACTTCTCATTGGCTTCTTATGATTTTTGAGTGAATCTCATTTACTCTCCCAATAACAAGACATCGTGGAGATTACATCACAATGAAACCATATATGATATAGGAGTAAATCCTACGGGTTTAATCTATCAAACGAAGTTAGGCTTGCGAATTGTGACCAAAATTCGCAAAGGAACTTTTTCTATTTTTCTTTGAATCTCATTACGGCCAATAACACGACATCTCAGAAGTTGCACCAAAGTGCAATCAAAGAGATGTAACCTCTACTCACTCGACCTATCAAACATTGTATGTACTTTTTTAATGTGGACTTTCTCAGTACCATCTTACCTTTTTGAGCAAAACTCGCGTTGGTTTCTTTTGATTTTAGAGTATTTTGCGTTTTGTGAGTTTAGCAACTCGACGCAACGGCAACATTATTTTTTTCGTTTTTTATGCAGTTGACGTATGACGGTGATTTTATGTTCCGTGCACATCATTAGTGAATCAAATGCATGGATAGCGCCTCCGCGTTTAAAAACTTATAAGGGTTTCGGTCGAGAATATACCTCCTTTCCTAACTCCTGTGATGTATTACCCAACGACAATAAAAAGTTTCCACTACTAAATTTATACAAATTAAACATTTGAAAAAGAAGGTAAATCACCGAAAAATTTGTTTTTAATGTTAAATCTATAAACATTATTTTCAGTTTTTCGCTATATATTTTAAAAAAATATATTTAAAAAAAAATTAAAAAAAAAATCTAATTGTCAAATTCCTTTAGAACAGAAAGTCGAAACTATCAGTTTTTATAAAAATAATGTTCGAAAACGGGAAATTGAACGTAGAGTCAAGCGTAGCCTCACAGCTATAAATAAAATAATTAAGAAATATGAAGAAAATGGTAGGGTTTTACGAAAAAAAGGTTCCGCAAGACCGCGCGTAACCTCCGCTAGAGACGAATCCCACATGAAGCGGCTATGTGTGCAAAATCGATTTGCACCGGCCACACAAATTCATTTTGAGATAGCAAAATCTCAAATAACACCGTGTAGTGTGCGTACGGTCCAACGGCGACTGAATGAAATAGGACTAAAATCAAGATCTACAGCAAAAAAGCCTTTATTATCCATGAAGATGAAGTCTAAAAGATTAGCGTGGTGTTCGAAAATGATTGGTCAAAAGTCGTTTTTTCTGACGAATCAAAATTTAATTTAATTGGGCCGGTACTCTGGAGATCAGACGAATAATAGGAGAATGGTATAATGAAGAATGTATTCTCCCCACTGTCAAACGTGGAGTAGGTAACGTTATGGAGTAGATAATATTATATTACTAGAAGGATCAGTGAATGGCACGAAGTACATTGATATAATAAATGATGGTGTTGTACCAACTATTGAATAACTTTTTAGTGAAGTGGATAGTGTAATATTTCAAGATGATTCTGTTCCATGCCATAGAGCTAAAATTCTGAGTATTTTAAACAGGGAACTCGTGATTCAGGAAATTTTTATATTATTATGATATGTTTTGTAATACAGGTGGATAAACACAAACAAAAGTTGGGAATTTCCGGAGAATAGTCCAGATCTCAATCCGATTGAGAAGGGCAAAAAGTTTAGAGAAAAGAAACCTTCAACCATTAAAGGGAAGTAATTGAAGATGTCTGGCAGAATAGTATGAGTCATGAGTATCTTCAAAATATTTATAGATCTATGCGCAGGCGTATCGAAGCGGTCATCAAAGCGAAAGGTGGCCCCACTGCTTATTAATAATAGTGTGTGTCTGTAATGAATGTAAAATAGTAATTATATCTTTTTAAATTGATCCAAAATAAATTAGAATTGCTTTTAATGTAAACTGTTTCAGAAACTCTTGTGAACAATTTAAATTAAGTTATTTTTACCAAACAAACTAAACCCAGAATTGCCTCCTTTTTTGTTTAAGTTTAATTTAATAATGCAGTAACACGAAATGAAAATTAAATAAATTGTTTGCAAATTATTACAACACAACATTATAATTGATTTATTTTCAATATTTTACAATTTTCTTTTATCTCTGGTATAGATATGTAAATAAAAACTAAAAAATCGCAGTGTCAACTTTTTATTGTCGTTGGGTGTATACTATGAGCATAGAAAAATTATTTTACTATAGATTTCACATTTGTATAAAACGAATTAAACTCCAATGTCTTGATTGTATTTGTGACTTTAAATCGCACAATGTAAAATCACAAATACAATCATGACATTGGAATTTCATTTTTATCTCTCGTTTTATACAAATGAGAAATCTATGGTAAACTTATTTTTCTATGCTATGAGTTATAAGAAGATAGAAAGAAAATTATATACATATTCAAATATTTTTGAAATAGCGCTTAAAACAGAAATTGGTCTACAGTTCGATATGTTTAGTTTATTTTTAAGATGTTCGGAAAACTCCAGGCCCTATTGATGAGTTAATGAGATTCGATGCGTCGATGCGTTATCAAACCCTGTAGCGTCCGGTTATTGATTAGTGTTAGAATATCAAAAACCTTATCGTTTGTAGCTTGGTGTATGTGCAGCTGCAATGAGGTTGCTTTTACGGAACGTAGATAAGAATTAAAATGTGGAATGATGCCAGTTGGATTCTGATGAACTGGCTGTTGAAGAGTTGAGACGTTAGTAAAAAATTGATTAAATGTGTTTGCTATAGTGTGCGAACATCTAATATTTTGATGATTGTGACGGATAATATCAATGAATACAGTTTCTTTTCTGTTTTTATTAAACATTAGTTGGTTTAATATTTTCCAGGTATTTTTGGAGTTGCTTTTATTTTTGTCAAACAACTTATGATAATATTCCGTTTTCAATTTGTTACGAAGTTCATTCACTAAATTTCTGAGTTCTAAATATCAGAATTTAATAAATGAAATTTATAAGAAGTCGATAAAAATACTCTCTTTTATACATTAATTTCAGAAGCTCAGCATTAGCCCATGGTTTTAGTTTACTTATAGGTTAAATATTAACTGTGTATTTACCAATGACAGTGACAAGAGAGTCAATCAAATTAGCAAAGCACAGAGACTGATCTTGTAGCGAACATAGAGCATTGTCTTTCTTGATACCATCACCAATTTAGGCTTTAAATGTTCTTTGGATACAGTCGTATCAATGTCAACCACTATCAATACATGATCAGAGTAACAAATATCTGTGAGTCTAATAATGATTTTTAAAGATACACGTTCAGAACCATTGCTAACCATTGCTTAAAACAGTTTAGTGTATTCTGAAAAACGAATTTGGAAAATTTAAGAGAATATTGTCTAAATCATTAAAAAATAGATCAATATTACAATTTCTCTTGCTGTGTACTAAAAGTATATTATAATTACTTTGTAATATTTGAAGTACTTACTATGAAGCTATTGTTATCTCTAGTAAAATCCAGATGCTTGTTATACGAAATTGATTTATGAATAAATATGTCTACTTACAAGAGATAATAACCGTGGCGGAGGCGGTTATTATCTCTTGTAAGTAGACATAGTACGCAGAGATTAGCTCGAGCAGCTTGGTTTGTATCAACATGGAGTGAATTGTATTTTTTTCGTATTGAAAGAAAATAGACAAGGGAGTTTTTTTTTGAAAGAGTGTCATGGAGAACGACGTATTTTCGGAATTAATATTTTGTTTAAAAAAAAAATACTAAAAAGCAAAAAAAATACTAAAAATGAATATTCCGGTAGACTAAGTGTTCCGGTTAATTGGATGCCGGATAATCGAGCTTTTACTGTAATATGAAAATTAAAGCCATTCAAAATTTTCAACTAATGCTTTCATTAATGAAAATATGCAAAACACAAATGCACATCCTGCTTTCATTAATAAAAATGTGCAAGAAACAATTGCAAATTTCAAAATGAATTACAAAATGCATATGAAAGAGAAAGAAGCAAAAAAAAAATCCTAAAAATAAAATTTCCGGTTGACTGAGTGTTCCGGTTAATTGGATGCAGGATAATCGGGCTTTTACTGTAATATGAACATTAAAGCCATTCAAAATTTCCAACTAATGCTTTCATTAATGAAAATATGCAAAACACAATTGCAAACTTCAAAATGAATTAAAAATGCATATAAAAAAGAAACAATACGAGTAAAAAGTAAAAATATCCTAAAAATTAAAATTCCAGTTAACTGAGTGTTCCGGTTAATTGGATGCCAGATAATCGGGCTTTTATTATAATATGAAAATTAAAGCCCTTCCAAATTTTCAACTAATGCTTCCATTAATGAAAATGTGCAAAAAATAATTGCAAATTTCAAAATGAATTAAAAAATGCATAATATGAAAGAGCAAATAAAGAGTAAAAAGAAAAAAAAAAATTAAAATTCCGGTTAACTGTGTGTTCCAGTTAATTAGATGCCGGATAATCGGGCTTTTGATGTAATAAGAAAATTAAAGCCATTTCATATTTTCAACTAATGCTTTCATTAATGAAAATATGCAAAAAAACAATTGAAAATTTCAAATGTATTAAAAAATGCAAAAAACATTCCTTAAAATTAAAATTCTGGTTAACTGAGTGTTCCGGTGGCAAAGTGGTTAGCATGCTTGCTCCAGCGACCGGAGGTCCCGGGTTCGATTCCCGGTGGTGACAAGCAAACAATTTCACAGCTGATTTAGGATCAATGAATTAATCACTCATTATCCGAAATTAAAATATGATTATGAAACCTCATTTGAGGCGGCCAAATCCCTTGATGGGATATAATGCCAGAGAGAGAGAGTGTTCCGGTTAATTGGATGCGGATAATCGGGCTTTTACTGTTATACATTTTCGTTTTATTTCGATCTTAAATGCACACATTTTATTTCATTTTCAAAATGACTTAAAAATACACATTTTATGTCACTTATAAACGCACTTCTTAAATCCTTTTTAAAATGACTTGTGATATGCATTAGTAAAGTCAACTTTTTTTATTTCATTTTCATTGAAAGTCAATTTTAAAATGACATAAAAACGCTGGTTTTAAGTCCGAAAAAACACAATGTTTAAGTCAGCTTTTTTAATTCAGGGAGCCGCAATCCGCACGAAGTGATTGAACAAAATACTTGTGATCCGAACGAGCTGAATGATGTGATATTGCATTCGAAATTTAACGGAACTTGAACGGCAAATACAATTTTTAGAGCAAGAGAAATTGCTCATCTCAGAGCGTATGCTTAATGAGGAACTATCGGAATTGTCGCGCTACCAAACAAACAACGATAAACGTACTACATTCCCGGAGGAAGATACCAACTATCGTAGTTCTCAAAATCGATTTAACCTTTGATCTTGCAAGGGTAGTATTGTAATTGAAATTCTAATGGCTGAAATAAATATGGATCAGTGTATGATTCCGAGTGAACGCGAATGTTTATTTAAGCTGATAACAAAATTCGGTAGTTTTGCTCGAAATTTAAAAGAACTTGGGAAAACGGATGTTGAAATGGAAATTAAATTAAATAATGACGAACCAGTTGTTTATCGGCCTTATAGACTATCTTACCATCAACGCGAAAAAGTAAAGACAATGATAAGTGAATTGTTGGAACATAAAATAATACGTGAGTCTGAAGCAGCATATGCTAGTCCAATCGTCCTTGTTAAAAAGAAGGACGGTGATGAACGAATGTGTATTGATTACCGAAAATTGAATAATATTTAATACTATACGGCACCAGTATCCGTTACCGATTATGGAAGATCAGCTATCACGACTCAGTGGCTGTAGTTATTTCACTGTACTGGATCCGGTTATTATCAGATAACAATGTCTGATGAATCAATATCACGTACAGCTTTTGTGACGCCAGATGGGCATTTCGAGTTTTTGAGGATGCCCTTTGGGCTAACAAATGCTCCGGCTGTGTGCCAAAAAATGGTGAACGGCATTGCTCGGGAGGTTAACGATGATGTAATTGTTTATTTGGATGATATTATCATACCAAGCACGACCATCCAGGAAGGATTTATTAAGGATTGATAGGATTTGAGGATTTTTTAAAATGAAAGAAGTGTCAGTTTTTCAAGAAGTGAGTTGAATTTCTAGGCCATGCAATTGATTCGCATGGCATATGACCGAGATCAAACAAAACTAATGCGATTTTAACATTTCCAACTCCTACGGATAAGCATGAGGTTCGACAATTTATCGGGTTAGCAAGTTATTTCAGAAAATTCGTTAAGAATTTTTCAATATCGCTGAACCATTAACGCGGCTAACTAAAACGAATGAATCCTTTAACTGGGCAAACGAGCAAACAACGTCGTTCGAATTATTAAAAAGCAAGTTGGGAAGTCGTGATATTTTGATGTTATATAATCCGGAGTAAGAACATGAGGTGTGCACCGACGCAAGTTCCAAAGGTCCCGCCAGTACACTATTCCAAAGAGACAAAAAAGGTGACCTGTGTCATATTACAGTCGCCGGACAACGGAGAACGAATGCAAATATCATTCATATGAATTTTAGGCTTTGGCGGTCGTTGAAGGGCTTCGCAGATTCCGTATTTATTTCATCGGAAAGCCATTTACTTTGGTCACGGATTGTGCTGCGTTGACAACTTGCGCTACGAAAAACAATTTAATTCCAAGAATAGGAAGGCGGTGGTTGCGATTGGCTGAATATACCTTTAATACGATTCATCGAAGTGGACAGAAGATGCATCATGTCGACGCACTTAGCCGTATTTCAATTGACGACGGAGTGGATCTTGAACCAGCAACGATTGATGTGTTTTTAGTATCACAGCAAGATGATTGGCTTATCGGTATGCAACGCTTAGACGACGATATTCAAAACATCATCAAAGTTATGAGTCGGAAACCAATTAATTCTGATGAACGGCAGATGCATGTAGACTATACGGTATATAAAGAACTGAAGAAGAATTAGAAAATATCGACGATAGCGATTAGGACATCTCTGGTTGCAGGATGGACGACTGAAAGAAAATAGACAAATTAGTTTTTTTGAAAGAGTATGTCATGGAGAACGACGAATTTTCGGAATTAATATTTTGTTTTAAAAAAATGTATTTTTGCGTTATCAACGAACAGATCAACATTTATTGGATTTAAATTCGAATATAAAATCGGGTTTAAGTATAGTTTGGTTCAAGAACCAAAACACTAAAACGAATCTAAAACTTGAAGAGGTGTAATTGTTGTGGCCTACACCAGACTTTCTTTTACAAATGTTCATAAGTCTACAGAACCTACTGGCATTGTGAAAAAGATTGGCTTTTATAATCCAAAATTAATTATTCTTGTTAAATTTCAGAACATTTACTGCCACTTCTGGTACACAGATGTCCACCACAACTTCCATTGATCGCCCAATATATGGAAAAAGCGTCAAAATGAAGTTTTAGTTCAAACAGTTACCATCTACCTCTTCTGTAGTGATGTCGAATTTTGGTGAAATCAAGTTGTCTCTTATCCAGGATCTTCCGATTTATGGAAAACCCTCAAGTATTAAGTTTCACTCCAATCAGTCAATTCATCTGACATGTAGAAAAGCATAAACATTTAGGCAAAAAAGTCGAGGCCAATGTCAAAAGATCTGAACCGAAATATTGTTGATGTTCTAAATTTAATTTAGAATCTTTTAGTGCACATTCTATTTTCTCATAATTAGATACTAAAGATATTTGCAGAAACGTAAAAGCTCATATTGAAGGTGCCACTTCGGGTCGACCAATTTTGACGACATGGGTCCATTTTGGGTATACTCTTTTATTTCTATTTTTTTATTCATGATTTATTCCAGTTAAGGCATTTATATGCTAATGGAGTGTTGCAATTATATGCTGATAACGGAATACTTATATATTAAAGAGTAAAGACTTAAATCTTTTAAAGTCATGGTTTGACAAGAACTATTTAGTTTTAAATGCTGAGAAATTATACTATTTGGAAATGCAAATATTAATGATCAGAATAAGACTCAACAATTATGGGAAATAATCCTTAATGTTCGATTATCTTTTTTTCAAATTGGGGTTTAATTTGGCTCGAAGTTCCGAAAATTTTGGGGTGTAACTGCTTGAGGTCCAAACATGTTTTGAAATATTATTTAATTTGACTCGAAATTAATTTCTTAAACAATTGTGTTGTTCTGTAATGTTCGAAATTAATGATATACACTTTTGAAATCTAATTTTGCTCCGAAACTATGGAAGATGTACCATATAACGATTATGATAACATATTACCCGTTACTGCGTTATAGTGTGCCCCTTTTCTATCATTGAGCATGATAGGTTTAATCGAGTGGCGGTATAACCCAAAGTGAGAAATAAACACATGAAATCACATGAAACGTCGCTCCACCCTCGTGGAGCTGGTATTCCGGAAAGTAAAAGAAACATATTTTCATAATTTTTGACCACCCAATCTTTGAAATACATACTTGGTTTCGATTTCTATTTCGACAATTATGACTTTGATCATATACGAGCAATACTCAACCAAATGCATCATTTCAGCCAAAACCAATCCAAGGAAAAAATTCGCAATTTATAAATATTTTCATTTTAAAATATGTGGTACACAAAATTTATTCTCGATTGAAATCAGCCCAAAAATAAAATAAATCTCAAATTTGATTGAAAATATGTGTGTTTAATTCATTAAAAACAAAATACATTGCATGATTTTGAGAGGCCATGACTTGGTTTCTTTTGGAAATGTCCTAAATAATTTCTTAAAAATATAATCGAATACACACGACGCATACAGTTTTATAGTCGTAAAGATCATATTAGCAAATCATCATGATGAATACCCTCAAAAATATTTATTTTAAATTCATACCAGTGTAGAGAATGCATAACACCATAGTATTCCCAGTGGGATGAATTATAAAAATATTTTTAAATTTAATTACGCAATTTAAAGAAGACGAGATGAAAAACAATAAACATAACAATAAAAGCAAAAAAATCTTTATTTGTAAACAATTTTATTAATTATCTATTTTTAAATAATTTTTTTTTCATTCAATTATTTCTGTTCAAGGAATACTGTCTGACTGACAACGAAATATACAGAAAAAATAAAACGGAATTAAATTTTCTTTGGAAAAATCATTAGACCGTATTTTGATAACAGCAAAAAATTTAAAAACTCGTACAAAGGACATAGACGTCCGTCCCTTCAATTTATAAATAATGTAATTTAATTTTTTTTTTCCTTCTACGAATATTCTAGGAATTCATACAAAAACCGATATTGTACATACCATACATAGATGAGGGGATCGTAAACGTATATCGCATCGCATATACGACACAAGAATACAATAGAAAATAACAATTTAAAAATTATGAACAATTCCACCTTCAATTAAAATAAGTACTAGAAAAACTAAATTGCGATACTAACAAGTACAATTTCCTTATGTATTTTGACTATACACACGTAAATATATATATTTATACAAGTTGTGTACGTTTTACAAAATTTGTCCCTCATCGTCAGTTTAATTCAAATAAAAACTAATAACAAATTACTCCGAATGATTGCAATGTTTAACAAAAACAACAATATAGTATTATTGTACACAAGATACACATAGTAAAGTAATAGTAAAATGATTACTGTTATAAATTTGCATTGAGAATTTGTAATAGTGATTCTCGACAGTAATTGAAAATTTCATCACGGTACACTCTCGAATGTAGAGAGTAATGTGCGGAAAATTTACATTTTTTATTCCGATGATTGTATTCAGTTTTCAGCGCATGCAATTAAGGTCAATATATTTTTGTTCTAATTTGAACTAATTAATTTTTAATAGAGAAACGTGTTATGTACATAGACAAAATAATATAATTTAATTCAATGATTTGTGTGGGGGATATTATGGCGTCTCTCGTTCAAACCATTAATATAACGAATGATTAGAATATTTGGACTTGCACAAAATAATTGACGTTATAATGTACTTTATTTATAGTCATACAGTAAAAATTGGTTAAAATAGGACAATTTAGAATATAAATTATAAATATATTTCGAGATCCGTGCATATTGTTGAGTACGGTAGTAACCGAGCAATGGAATGGTAAATTTTGATCTAAATCCCAATCACTTTTCTTTAACAAAAAAAAATCAAAAACGTCTTTTAGATATTTTTAATTGTTTTTATGTGCACAGCATATGGATTCCAGACGGTTGCAACACTTCGCTGCTGACTTTGTATGAAGTAAATAACCGATTACTTTTACGATAAAAAGGCATGATTTTGCATTTCCGAATATTTAAGTATTAGTATTTCGATCACACCACTCACTTAATCTATCTAAGTCTTCTTCTATAGCATTCCATTATCAGTACGAAAAAATAAAAATCTAGTGCCCGATGTGTGGTCATTGGGGAACATTATAGATGTAACATTAACAATGTTTGATTTCTTTTTTCCAATTATTACAAATTGTGAAGTCCCTGAAGCTAGCAGACAAAAAATGACTTCGTCAATGTAGAGAATGTAGACAATATCGAAAATTATTGTTTCTGTTAGCAATAAGCAAATTTTCTTAAGTTTATTTGTTAATGGAACCATTTGGCTGCATTTCTACCTCACATTAAAAAATTCGAACCTAAATTTAAAATGGCCATGACATTTTGCAAGTGATGTTGAAAATTTCAAACTTTTTAACAGTTTAGTTTGGTTCGAGTATTTTCTCAATATTATTATGTTTTCGGAGAGAAATGACCAAATGTTGGCGTCTAAAAGCGGTATAAAATTAAATTTCTCTAGATTTTACAATCTGCTAACTACAATAATTTACATGAAATCGATTTGTTCAGGCGTGTTGTCGAATTCTGCTTACGGCAGAATAATAAATGTTTATATTATTTAACTCAAACAAACTCTGATATCTAATTTTTTTTCATGTGGAGAGATCAGTGAAATAATCGCCAATTTGATTTGATAATTTCATAGTGCTAAATATTTTCATAACGTTGTTCGTGATTTTACTCAACGTGTTCTCAACTGTTGGACTGCGTAGTGGTCAAGATTTGCTACAAGGACGTTGGGACATGTTTCTCAAACCAATAGGAATAGGTAAAAAATGCAAACAAAGGAACTTTCGTATAAAATCTTTTCCTGGAGAAAAAGAGTTTTTGATCAAATTGTTGGACAATTTGCCAAAATAATGTCAGAAGTACCACAAACAAATTGAACCTTGATCACAATTTCGTGGTTTTGAATCAACTATAACTATAGGAATTTTATAAAGAAATGTGTTTAATGAAAACCAGAAGCAATTCTTAGAACTAAGGCATTCACTGAATTTTTCAAATCCAAAAATCTCAGCCTTTTCACTCGTAACATTGTTCGGTGTGACATATGTATTGTGCTACACGAATGCGTTAATTGCTACACAAATTTATTTGATAACCAATGTTGATGCCATTACTTCGCAATTTACAACTCCATACTTGCCTCCTGTGTTCTTTCTAGTGCAGTGGTTAAAGCTTCAACACTAAGACAGGGGGATGAGTTCGAATTCCACCACAGGCCGGATGCAAAGCGAATTTTTGGTCATCGATAACGATCGGAGATGCTAATAAACACAACTAACCATCTGTTGTGGAGTGCAGAATTCAGCGCCGATCCACCGTCAATGTCAGTTTACAGGTTGACATGGAGCTTGCTTCGTGCAAGTGGTATACTGCAATTGTGGGAATGGGTGTTGTCTTCGTGAATAAAAAGAGGGTTTATTGACCTTTAAAAGACATTAAATCCATTGGGCAATATTATCCATTGGGCAATTAATAGTTTACTCCGCCTTTTTAGCACCCCATCTAAAGGTTTAGACAAAAGTGATGATTCAATTCATTTGGTCATTCTTTGGTCAAAATTGGTCACTAGTTTTTATCATTTGGTCAATTATTCGATTAATTTCTAATGAAAAATTCAACAACAAAAAATTTCCCAGGTAGCACCTCATTGCAAGACAATCATACCGTTTTTATCAAATTACGTTAGGTAATCGTCGGGCCAGGATTGATCAACACATTTTGCACATTTTGCACACCAATAGGTCAGTTTTTATTGCTAAAAAATAAAATAAACGTCTATGTCACTGACTGACTTACTCGAGAACGCACAGGGTGACCTATAAAAATTAGCCCGTGTGATTTTTTTGTCAAAATGTTCCAGCATCTATAGCAAGATTCTCAAATAGTCGAAGGTTGGTTTTGTTTGACGTAGGAGCAAAATTCACTCTGCATTATAGAAACCGACTAAGGATTAGTTCTAAAACGTGGATGAAATTCGAAACCAGGCGAACCACTTATACCTCTACGGTTAAATAAATAAGCCTTACCTCACAACACATCCAGCTTAGCTTTTTGATTCACATATTGAATATATGAAATTTCCGCTACTTCTGCACAAACTTTTTTGTTCAGCCAATCGAACTCAACAGAGTGCAAACAAATCGTTAACTCAGTGTGAACACCTTTAAGATGGAGATATAAGTTGTTCCTGGTAGCTTACCCTTTACGCACCTCATTATTTCTCCAACCACAACGGGCTAGATTGATAGCTCTACTTCCCTCCAAAGATTTGCTATTGCATTAAGTATTAGTATCGTTAGGAAGCAAATTTAATTTTTTACAACTACTATTAAACCATATTCGATTATTATTATAACAAATTCTTACCAACTTGATTACCAAAATTAAAGACGTCGACATTCCGTTACATTCAAAACTAGTTTCGTTTGACGTTGCCAGTCTTTTCGCTTCTATTCCAATTAATTATTTGTACAAAATAGTATATTAGTTTGCAATTATGTACATAGATAGGGGTGTTGTATATGAGGGCTTACATCGTGAACTGAAGTTGGTGTTTGAGACTTGTATCAAACAAAATTATTTCTGTTTTGATAATAAATATTTCAAATTCGCTGATCGTCTACTCATATAGACCGACCCCCCCCCCCCCCCCGCCCCCAACAGTTATCTATGATGATCAATAGATTAATTTTTATTGCCTATTTTTGGTTTCTCCTTGTTTCTGGTTTACCTTTTTTCTACTAAACAAGTAGATACTCCTGATGCTGACCGTACAAGTCGAAATCGATGGAGTGATTTTTTAAACTTTTTAATAAAAAAATTCAAAAATCTAGGTTTTTGCGAGTGTAGCAAGCATTTAGATAAATAGTGTATTATAATAACACGACATCAGTTGAGGCATTACGATCTTTTTTATGCAGCCAATTAAACATAGCGGAAACCGAGGTTGATTGTCGTTTGCTGGTTCCCGCCAATCAGAACGTGACGCAACTCAATTTCGTGTCTTTCGAAATCAGGGTAAATCTGGAGATATTTCCAAAACTACTTCAACCAGAAATTTTACCAGTGGGTGTTCCAGTGAGAGAATTCACTGATCGCCCCAAAAACCCAAAATACTTATATCCAATAGTTCTGCAGTAAACTTACAATTATTACCATTTAAAATATAAAATAACTGCTGCTCCTCTTCTAACATCGAAAACAGCAATAATTATAATTACAATAACAACAATAATTACAGAAAACCTGCCTCTTCGACAATTTACTACCATAACGCTTCCAGTATTCGAGGCAAGTCTAAAGAGTTTCGGTTGGGTGTCCTAGACAATAACAATGCAGTCATAATCATTTGTGAGACTTGGCTTACTATCAATAGCGAAGAATTCTTCCCATTGGATTATTTCGTCTACCGAAAAGATCGATACAACCATGTCACAACAATGAAAGGTGGAGGAGGTGTTTTGATCGCCGTGAAAAACTCAATTCCGAATGAGATGGTGGCTTCCCATCAAGTTCATGATGTCATTGCTGTACGGTTTAAACTAGCCGATTCGTCAATTCTCGCCGTGGTCGTTTACGTTACATGTGGGTCAAGCCTGGATACTTATATCGAGATCATCAACTTCATCGACCTTGCTATATTACCTTTTGTTCATCCTGATGACCAGCTGATGATTTTAGGTAGCATCTCAACAACCCAAATTAACCGAACGAGCAATACTCAGGGTAAATATCTGTATTTAATTTTTTCAACCGATAACATGTACTCAGAGATCTCACCGTGCGAGGAACTTACAGGCTGTACCAGCGTATACCACACTTCAGTTATGTTAAATATTTTTCATGAAAAATGCGACACTTATAGTTTTCCTATTGATAATTTTTTCTTTGATTTTAGAAATGCCGACTACGCTTCCTTAAATGAATTTCTGCTCAATTCGGATTGGGAATTTCTTCAGTTCGGAGGAAATCTAAATACAATAGTTTTGTCTTTTAATAAACTTGTGAAGACTGGTGTAGAAAAACATATCCCGCGGAAAAAACTAAGCCTTGCTTCCGCGAACCATGGTATAACAAGCAATTAAAGGACATAGAGATACGCCGTAACAAACTACACTCCCTATATAAAATACACGGTTCGAAATATTATCATGAATTCGAGACCGCACGGAAGGAGTTTAAAACATTAAACTGGTTCCTGTATAATAATTATATTCTGAAGATCGAGGAAGATTTAACTTCTACTCCAAAAAATTTTTGGAATTTTATCAATATGAAAAGAAAGACCGTTGGGTTCCCTTTACCTATGACGTACCTAGATGCCTCTGCAAGTCATTCTTTGGAAATCTGCAATTTATTTTCCAATTTTTTTGAATCCGTTTACGAATCGCCATCCATCGATCCAGCTGTTAATTCTTGCAACGGAGGGGAATTTACCCGATTACGGTTCACCGAAGATGACGTTCATGACAGCTTGTCTCAAATTAATGTTAATAAGGGTGCTGGGCATGATGGATTTCCACCGATTCTTATTAAGAATTGTGCTGCTAGTCTGGCTGCTCCCATCTTCTTTATTTTTAACGAAAGCATTCGAACTCAAATTTTTCCAGATCCCTGGAAAATTTCGTATATACATCCAATTTTCAAGTGCGGTAAAAGAAGTGATATCTGTAATTATCGTGGGATAGCTATTCTCTCCGCCATTCCAAAACTCTTTGAGCTTATGGTACAAAGGTTTTTATTTTTCCATGTTAAAACGGTTATTTCACCCGCACAACATGGTTTTTTCACCGGGAGATCCACCGTTACCAATTTGATGACATTTTGCAGACACTTATTCAGCAGTATTGATGCGAACGTGCAACTGGATGTTATTTATACCGACTTTTCTAAAGCGTTCGATAAAATTAATCATTTAATTCTAATCAAAAAGCTACAGCGATTGAATTGTCAAGCCATCCCTACTAAGTGGTTGCTGTCCTACCTCTCAGATAGGTGGCAGTTTGTTAAAATTGGTGAGTCATCTTCTCATCTATTTCGGGTTACTTCTGGAGTGCCACAAGGTCACATTGGGCCACTTCTATTTTCAATATTCCTCAACGACGTGGTTAACTGTTTTGTCTCTGCAGATTGCCTGCTTTACGCAGATGATATGAAAATATTTGCACGAATATCAAATGTATCCAAGTGTATAAATTTCCGATTTAAACAGATTTTGTGTTTGGTTGGTTGAAAACAAACTGTTGCTGAACGTGAGTAAATGTAAGGCGATGTCTTTCTGGCGTACCCGCTTTCCGATTATACATCAGTATTCGCTTTATAATGAAGAAGTCGTTAGAGTTAAGTTCATCTCCGATTTGTGTGTTATTTTCACTCGAGATCTCACATTTACAAGGCACATTGATTCGATAATAAGCCGAGCATATATGATGCTGGGTTTTATTAAATGGAATTGTAAGGATTTTTGTGATCCGTTAACCTTGAAATCTCTGTTTGTTTCTTTTGTTCGATCAATTTTGGAGTACGCCTCACACATTTGGTCACCTTTTTACCGATGCCATTCCGAGAGAATTGAGAGTGTTCAAAAACAGTTTCTTATCTACGCGCTTAAAGGTGTACCTTCAATGCGGGCACATGAGCACGTACTTCCGCCTTATCGCGATCGTTGTGCTCTCTTAGGATTACAACGGTTAGATCACCGACGTGATACCTCATCCGCAATATTTGTCCGTGACGTATTATGTTCACGTTTAGATTGTGCGGAGATACTCACAAGCTTCGGCTTTTATGTTCCAGAACGGTGCTTGCTTCGCCGGGACGAATTCATATTTACGAGAGCGGTGGCCACAAAGTACTGTACATCTGAACCAGTCTTGAACTTATCGCGTGTTTTTAAACTTGTTTTTCATAGGTTTGATTTTAACATGTCAAGGAGCGAGGAACGAACTATTTAAATTTTATAATAACCGTTCTTAAATTAAATAACTTTTTCAATTTGTTAAGTCGCTTATTTTTAATAATTGTAATAATTACCGATTGTAACCATGTAGGTAAATTATATAAATAAATAAATAATCCATACTTAATGGTTTATCGCGTAAATCTAAACGGTATATTCCAATTGGATTTTTTACTAACATTGTGAAATGGTATTCCCAAATAAGCGACAAACCTGATTTTATTGAATTAATACACTTTTATTTTTGCTTTTTTGCAATAAAAACTGACTTAGTGGGGGGTCACCTGAACGCCAAAATCCATCCTGACCTAACAAAATTTGATAAAAACGCTATGATCTTCTTGCAATGAGGTGCTACCCGGGATTTTTTTTTTTTTGAATTCCTTAATATTTATTTAACGTTTAATCGTAAGTGACCAAATGATAAAAACTAGTGACCAATGCGGACCAAACGAATTCAAATGTCATTTTTGTCTCAAAATTTAGATGGGGTGCAAAAAATCCAGGCCGACAAAATCTCACATATTGGGTTTGTAAAAATTCAATTATAACTTTTACAACTTTGAACTGGAAAACTGTGGTTTGGAAATCCCGTACTGAAAAAGAAAACAACATAAAAGCAATAAGTGACATTGTGTAGGAATATTCTACGCTACGAATTAACTATGGACGTTGTCTACGCCAACATGAGTTGTCTATACTATTTTCGATACCAACAAGTCGATAATTCCGAATTACGCGTTAAAATTAATATCATAATCCCAACAGTCGCAACAATTGCAATAATTTTAAAATATCGAACACTTAAATATCTTATTTAATTGTTATATCCAATAAAACTAAAATGTTATGTGCTGATAGGATTTGCAAACCAATTTGACACTTAAATTTCAACAATCAACACAATATGGTTTTCTTAGTGCTTTAAAAATAGAATTTTATCCAAATTGGTTAAAGGCAGAATTATATTTGGTACATACGGAATTTTAAATTTAAAAAATAATTGGATATACGGTTTTGTTTCGATTACAAATAATACATTAAACTAGGCGTATGCATACATGCGTGTGTGAAACATATCCTGACTATAGAAATCCCATGATACTCGATTTAAATACTTTGTTTTGTATAAACGAAGAAACTTGAGATATTGTTCCCTATAACTAAATTTCAGCAAAAATAAGAAAATATTAACGCACGTTATAACAATATTATATTCTTGCACATATATATTGTATTAATCACGCAGACATATTATCCTTGGATTATAAAATTTACAACCACCATTAACCTTCTGCTATAAGGAAACCGCAAACAAATCCATTTTTATCATACACAACCGCCACCAAAACGTAATAAATCATATAGGCAGGCGCTCGCCGATATTTTGTATTTTCAATCCAAATACAAAATTTCATAACATTCAATTTAAATTTACAAAGTACGCACTCGTACACACATAATATACAATAATAATAATTTCTCTGAAGGTCAAAAATTGATTATAATCGGAAGAAATATAATAAAATAAAAAAATTTACAATATTTTTCCGTCATTTCTGATGTGGTTTTTGCGGTTTTAATTTCATTAGAAAACACAAAACAGAAATATTTTTAATAAAATTATGAAATCTTAAGACGAGAAAATAAAAAAAAATGATCCTGTAGGCATAATCAAAATAAAAAATGTCAAATAGACTTTTAATATAATAAATATAAAACCAACCAATTAAATAAAAAAAAAATCTAATTATTATTCAAAAGTCGTCTTAAATATTTTTATTTGATGGTTTTGAAATATATCAGATACAGCAACAACAATTTCTTGGAGGCAAGCACACAAAAAATTTATAATCTTTTTCAATTTCCTAAAACCACAAAATATGACTCAAACAGAAATTGTAATTTTGTAATAATAATAATGATAACAATAATAATAATAATAATAAATTGCTTTTGAGTCAGAATGTCTCGAAGTAATGGAGAAAAAATCGATCAATCATTGTGAGCCAGCAAATGATTGCGTGGAGGTATAAAATGGAAATTCTTGTAGTCCCTTCTAGTTCTTGCATGAATTGATTAAATTTGGTTTTCTAATTTTAATCATACAATTTCTATAGTGCGGGATCTTAAAATATTTATTTACCGAAAATTTATTTTCTTTATGATAGTGATTGATTAGAGGATTATATTTGGCAATTAATTAAATGGTGACTTATATATTATTTTTATTATGGCTCTTCATAGATACTTTGTATTTGCGTATATATAACGGCAAATAAACTTTATTTTGTGTGTGGAAAATTTAATTAAAATTTTTGGACTATGAAATGTGGAAAAACATGCTGCTGTATAGAGAATTCAACATTAGACAAAATGTTTTCTAAAAGTTTCTGTCATAAGATATTTTTACATCTTTAAATAAAATCATTGGTTCTCTTGTTGTGTGATTTTTTTTTTTAAATATGGCAAGGACACTAAACTATACAAAGTATCATCGCAACGACTTAGTGAATTATTAATATTTTAACTAAACCTGTATGTGTTAACTTCTTCATTTAGTTTAGTTGATGCATACACGCAAAGTTTCATAGCCGAATTGCCTAGTTTTCACGCGAAACAACAAAAATTTTTAACTTCAATATTGACACAAAAGATACATAACTACAATACAACGCAAAATTTGAGAGTTGTTTAGTGCCATTAAATCGTCTTAATTTAAGAAGAGAAATTGTAATAAAAAATCAGACCACTAAAATCAGAATGTAGGACCATGTACTGGACAAGTGTGCCGGGTATCGCCAGCGCTATTCCTACAGTCTATTTCCACATGACAAGAGGGAAGAAGAGGAAAGGTTGTTTCTTAGGAAGGAACAACAAGGCTGCAGACACCTAGCGATCGTACAACACAGCACAATTATAATTTACTAGAAAGAAGAACAAAGGTTTGATGGTCAACAATGGTATTGATCTTCAACAATTGCTTCTTTAAATCAGTAACCTAAGGAAAAAATATTATTAATTCACTCTTCGGCTACGTAAACATTATAAAAATGTGTAATTTAATTTTTCCCGAACTACTCCGTTACTAACCACGAGTGGGATCCATCCAATTAATTTTTAAATGAAGAAAACTCGTGGAAAATGAGCTAATACAAGGTTTAAATTTTTTGTATTTGCTTATTAGTAATTTTTCCCCAGAGCAATGTTAGTACTTTTTTATAGTGTTTTGAACGCAAAAGCACCTTATTCGTTGTTAAAAGCATACATAAAAATCTAATTATTCCAAATTGTGTCTTCGATTTTTCTTGTCAATGTACAACAATTTCTGTTGATTTTCAAATCTGGAACGTACCTCGGCTGGGTTTGAAAGAGTATATATACATATATAGTTGCAGCATATTGGATTTAATATGTTCTTCTTAGATTTTGACTCATAGCCGTAAAAAAAATTCAGTTCCACATGAATTGAAATAAAGTACATACAAATCCGACATCCGAATTTGGTCAGAACAGAACCGTAGACATTTCACAATCATAATTTTGAGCTCATTGCTATACAGCAGTTTAATCTGATGTATATCCCGTGCATCTTAGTAGCACAGAAGTTCATAAGAAAAATTAAAAAATCCGCAAAATAACTAATCCGAAGAGTTCATTGACGTGAAGAAGCCAACGTGCTGAGAACCCTTGGCTTGTTAGTAAAGTTGTTTTGTCAACAACGGATAGGTATCCTACACCTACTGAACTTACACATAATCAAAATCGATGGCAACATGATTCAGTTGTAGAAACGTTGATCAATATGTTCAGCTCAAAATGTTTTATAAACCCATAAGAATTACGTTATTTTTCCATTTAAATAAAACTATTTTCAAATAATTAAAAGTTTCGTTTGAATCTTAAATGGAAGATTATTTCATATAACTTGAAGTCTATATTATTCCTATTTTTTCAGTAACATTTTGGAGCTTCAGCCTAAGAAACTTGGCTGTATTGTTACTTTTTGATAATCTCACATGGAATTTGTATGCATCACCAATATATGATCCTAACTTTTGTACTTGTCGGTTATCTACTTTTAAAAGGAACGGTTTACTAGCCGCGCCTTGATGGGTTCTAAAATTAATTTTTATTACTCCAAGTGTACCATTAACAAATTTGTTGTTGTATCTAGTACATATACACATACATAACCACAATTATTATTAAAAGAAGATTGTACTGCTTGTCGTAGTAATGAAGATACACATTCGGTTTTTTCTTATCCCATATCGATTTTCAGTTGATTAGCAAAAACAATACAGTAGAATTAAATGCAAATCACTTTTGTTTTGGATACGTTAAACGTATAATAATTTTAATTATGGTGGCTATTTGCAAGTGAAATAAATGAAAATTAAAGTTTTTTTTTTATATATTACCAAAGACAACTGTTATTACCAAAATGTTGCCTTCATGTTGCAGTTTAGAAACATAAAACAATTATTAATACTCTAGATAATTTTTTTCATCACAGTTTGACTAAAACTATCGAAAATGTAATTTGCTGCTACAACAGATTATCTTAAACTAAACTTAGGAAGAACAAAACATCATCAGTTTACACAAAACTGTAAGTTAAAAATGGTGTATTCAATTTAGCTATTGCACATTGCGATATTAAAATGTATGATCCGGAAATTTTCTGCGCAGAATCTAACTCGGCAATTTTAATATTAAATATAGGTCTATAATTTATAGTTCTACATCCCTATGTTTGTATCGTGCGTTTCAGAAATTATTTTCATGAAAATTGCTGAAAGCGCAGCTAAGACGTCTTTATAAATAAAAACTTGTTTTATATTTTCTACTTTTAACAATATTTATTAATTCTTCCTTATAGTGATAATAAATTTGACTATTTGATTTTTAAAAAAATCGCTTTTGGATATATTCCTTCTTCAGTTTTTAAAATAAATATTTAACTCATTCTAACTAATAGTTATTTTAAGAAAATTAAACTAATATATCCGAAATCGATTTGTTTAAAAATCAAATATTCAAATTTATTATCACTATAAGAAAGAATTAATATATCGCGACCAAAGAATGAAAAGGTTCTAACTAACATTTACACTTTTCGAGATTAATAATAATTTCGTATTTTTCGATGTAAAGGGTTTTCCAATAGGAATGATATGATTTTTAAGTGACGTTTCGGCCATTTGTAATATGTCATGATCGAACATTTTTTGATTCATTGTATTCAGTAATGTTTACAATTTCATCATGGTGAGATATACGCAAGAACAACGTTTACAAATTATTCAGTTTTATTATCAAAATAATCGTTCTAAAATTGCAACTTTTCGTGTGGATTTGCCATTTTATAGTCGTAATAATCGTCCAAGTGTGCTCGCTATTCGTCGAATTGTTGAAAATTTTGAGCGTACATAATACATAATATTCAAGTGCCAATAAGACAAAGAAACGCTCGAAGTAATGTAAATATTGCTGCCGTTCAGGCAAATGTTGCTGAAGACTGCAATTTGTCGATTGCAAGACATTCTCAAGGATTGGGATTGTCTCAACCCACAACTTGAAGAATTTTGAGAAAAGATTAAATAATAAATAGTGAGACAACAATTATAAAAATAGAACTCTATAGAAAACAAATATATTACATTTAAATTTATTTTTATTTAAAACTAAAATTCATAAAATAAAATAAAATGTGCCTTTTTAATTCATTTTGAAAATGAATTAATGTAGGTGTTTTAAAAATGAAATAGCATTACTTTTGTTATTCACTTTGAGTTTTCTCATTTTTCTAAATCGCTTTTTATAATTCATAATTTTAAGTTAAAAATATGAATTAAAATAAGTCGCAGACGTTCATACAAAAATCAACTTTTTTAATTCAGACTTTTTTAATTCGGTACCTCGATTGAAAAATGGACAGGCACCCGCGGTCTCGACGTAATCCACGCAGAATTAATTAAACACAGAGGCACTGTTCTTATATAAAAATCTATATACGATCTTATTGTCGCTATTTGGAACCAAGAAGCGCTGCCGAATAATTCGAAGACCTCGCTTTTAAGTCCACTACACAAAAAAGGCGACCATCTTAATTGTGAAAACTGTATCATCAATAGCAGACTCCGGACTCGTCACAATGGCCGAAAACATGTTCGGTGACTGCCAATGTGGGTATTGTCCTATCCGTGGTTGCTCTCACGAATGACGTGATTTCAATATTACATATACCAACTATATGACATTCAACATTAATATCCGAGAATCTTGGTTCTCGAGAACGAAGATACGCAAATGCTATCGTGGTTCTTGACCGAAGACCTAGCGATATCAGAACAGTTTCACATCGCTTGATTGTTAAAAAAAGAAGACTCTGTTTCAAAGTAAACAGCAGTAAAACAATACTCGTATCAATACCCAGAAGCATCTGCATGCGACTATAATTTTAATAGTGTAGATGCAGATTGTTACTGGAGATCGACTATGATATGTTCAATTAAGGTGATTGCGATCTAAAGATTTGTCGCAGTCGTGTAAACTCGCCCTTTATATAGCACTAATAAAACCTGTGCTTACTTTTGAAAGCGAGAAATGGACTCCACCCCTTAATAATTATATTAATTATATTATTCGATTTGATTAGAACCAATTAAATAAGATGGCAGAGATACGGTGCTAGGTCTCCAAAACAACGAATGATTAAAATTCCGACTTCGCACGATGCGGGTCGAGACGAATGAAGGACCACCTTGGAGGCTGCAAAATCATTTTCATGGGATGTGATAGCTGGAGAAAGAGAAAGAGAGGAAGTATACTAATAATTATAATTTAAACAGTATTCGTGTACAGAATACAATTGAATAATAAAACAAATAATTTAGACCACATGTGGGCAAATTCTTGTAATCACGACGTATTGAGACACCATGATAAATTGGACTCTAAGATTTATGGAATATATGTATAAACGTTTAAAAACAAAAAATTATCTGAGGCTGTGGGCCAATTCTAAGGTAAATCTAGGGTAAATGCCGTTTTTAGCAGTGTATGCGGTAAATTGAAATACTGTACTAAAAAGTAGGGTAAAGCGAAGACACAAAAGGTAAATAGTAGTGGTTTTTGTTTTTTCTAAACAAATCATGAAAATATGGCGGCCATGTTTCTAAACATAATTTTTTTATATTCACTAGCATTTCCCATGAAATAAAAATGCGCTTGTATATTTATGAACACAGTTTAATTTTTTAAAATTTTTAGTTATTTTTTCAATAAGTTGATCGTATAAATTACTCAACAAATACGAGCAAATATACAATTAAATTTATTCGTATAAACAATACGAATAAATGGAACAACAACAATAAAATTTGACATTAGTTCGTGTACCTACATACCAATTTTTGTATATTCCTACAACCCATGTATCCCTTTAAGCCGCATTTACCTAATTTTATTTACTAGAGAATTGGTACGATTTAAAAAGTAATTTGTACTAAAATTTCAATTTACTGTACTAATCGATTTACCTGAGAATTGGCCCACAGCCTGAGAAATTAAATTTTTGCGGCAATTTATAATTTTTGACACCCCCAAATTTTCTTGTTTGTTTTAAGGTCGAAACCTAATTATTTTTTGCATTTTATTTTTTTATGATAAACACTTGAATCTTGGTCTAAAAGCAACACATTTATTAAGATGAATGCATATACAAATAATTTTCTTTGCGATTCTTAATTTTTTTATAATAATCCATACCCAAATTTATTGAGACTGTAAATAATTATTTAAGATACTTACGTATATAGCTCATAACGCAAAAGTAATAATAAAACGGATGTTCTCGTAATTACATCAAATTTTAATAGTATTTAACATTATCATCGTCTTTAAATAATCAACGAATAAAAATTATTTATATATTGTTGCTAGAAATGAATATAATTCATCGTGTGCACACATGCACACAAACTGAATGGGCGCGATGATGAAATATCCATGTTTTTTTTTAATGCAAATTTGGGTCAGACAAAAATAAGCGAAATTGTTTTCTTACTCGCGTAAATTGACATCCTTGCACCAAACCCAAAAATGTTTACGTTCATGGCAAAATTTATAAAAAAAAAAAATACAAAAATTATACGTGAATTGTCATTTTTGGCATTTTCAAATATGCATGATAATCGTGATGTCAGTGTACAGCATCCGGATCGCATATAATTACTTCCAATCATGTATTCATGGTTTGTGTTTTACCGAAAATACAATTTATAAATATAATTACGCAAAAACGAAATTATTAAATTTGAATAAGTTTTTATTAATCAAATAACAACTGTGGATGTCATTTACAATAATATTAAGAATAATGAAAACTGAGTGTCGACTTAAAAGTGAAATTTGCATGAAGAAGAAAGTAAGTACTCGTATATGTATGTACTTACTTATTTACGATAATAAATTCATTAAATAATTAAGAAATATGATGAATTATCGCTTTGAAATAATAAAAATAAGATAAATAAATAAAATTAAAATCAGAAAGCGATAAATTATAAGCCCTTTGACTAGCTTGTATAATAAATAATTGGTGCTTTGCAATTTTTTTTATTTTTTGATTAATCAGACAATTCACTCAATCAATTTCGTCCGTGAGGGCTTTGTTTATGGTAGCTGCCAATTTGTTTTATTGCACAAGCAATAGTCTAATGCGAGACCGCTTTAAGCGCACACCGGTATTTGTAAATATGATATCATTCCTGATATTATTTCTATATGTACCTAAGTATATCTATAAAACAGTAATAAGAAAATATAAATGTCTTTAAAATTCAAATATATAAATAAAAAATGAAATAAATAGAAATAGCAATAATAATCATAATATGGAAACCCGGAAAATATATTTGCTATTTTATTTTCACGTTTTTTTAACAAGCTATCAAGGTCTAAATTCAATAAGAGTTTTATTAGATTTTTAGAAAAAATAAAAAAATACTTGTTTGTTTTCATTTGTCTCGGTGCAGTTGCATTACAAATTCAGTTTTGCCTTATTTTGTGTAAGTTTGATATTTAATTTTAGTTCGTAATGACCCTGGTATAGTTTTGTAGGTGGGATCGTCATGTCTATATAGTTACTTCCTTATTTAATTGTTGTCGCGCCGTATACTACATGATTCGATATAAGGTTTTAGACACAAAATATTCATTTTAATTCTTTGTCACAAGAGACGTTAAACGCTTAAACTTGACCGAGAAATACGGGGGAAAATTTGGAGACCGATAAATATTAGAAAATTTTGTAGGTTTGCTAGAAACACGATTTTAATTAAATCATGTCACTACCTTAGGTTAGGTTAGGTACCTTAAATAATGGGAGAAGTATGGCCATTTTATTGATTACATAAAGATTACTTTCAGATTCTTCGTTTTAAGTCGATAATGCTAAGAACTCACCATGACAAAAAATGGTATTAAAAGCCGTATAAAGAATTTAGGCCATGTTCCATAAGGCCCCATATAGGAATAATATAGTAAAACGTGTCGTTCTGCTAGGAATATGATTTTTCGGAAATGATTGCAAATGTTTTGAATAGTCTATGTTAAAAGATTAACTTGTCCAAAAACATTAAATATTATATTTCTGTTAATCATTGACGTTTCCTCCACCATGTTTGACGGTATAGGGATGATATTCTTACTATTAAGTGCAGTACCTTTATACGCCATATAGTTCTACGGCCATCTGATCGGAAAATGTTGAATCAGATGGCTGTAGACGTGTTTGACGAAAAGGATGATATTCTTACTATTTAATGCAACATTTTCGGATCAGATGGCCGGAGAGCTATACACGACGTCAAAAGATACTGCACTAAATAGTAAGAATATCATCCCTACCGTCAAACACGGTGGGGGAAATGTCATGGTATGGGGTGCACAATATTTGCAAATTTTACAGAATCATTTAAAAACAGTGCGACGAAAATTTAAATATCTGGACATACAAGCTTGGTTCAAGACAACGATTTCAAAAATACATCGCACTTGGTAAAAAACTGGTTGATCTACAATATCAAATACATTTTACCGAACCGTCTACAATCGCCAAATCACAATCCCATTGAAAATCTTTGGGATAATTTGGAAAAACGGGTGTAACATGATATTACAACAAAACACGATTTAAAATCTAGATTAATCGGCAAATGGCAGACAAACAGTTCATAGCTCAGAAAGGGTGGCACACAAATTATTAATTATATTTATTAGTAATATCACTATGAACTATGAACTGTAGGTTTTTCTAGGTTTTTGTCTACGTTTTGTTATAGTTTTGATAAGTAAACGAACAAAATTTTATATTATTTTTTATATTTTTAAATGTGAGATTATTTAATAAATAGAACACAAATCAAATGCTAAAGATGTGGTGTTAAGGAAATATATAAATCTATTGAAAAAATACGGTTTATGTTTTTGATGTAGTGTATATGGGGGTTGATAATTGTGCAAACCACAACATATAGCTAGGTTGTCCAGACCAGAGTTAGCCATTACCACATTCTATTCATAATAAAAATTTCTTAAAACAATACTAGATTATCCGATCCCAGTTTTGCCGCCCTTGCTGAGCTAGCCGCCCATCTAGAAAGTTCTTTTTAAATTACTTCGTTGAAAGTCCATCACATGAACCAAATTTGATCGTAATTTATTACGCAAAGACCGAGTTCCATGCAGCATTGTTTAATTTCTGAAATTCTGCTAAAACTCAGATCGTGGAGTTAATGGAAATTGTACAATGTACATGTGAAGACAATGTATTTAGATGACCAACAAAATTGCATCGGCAATGTAGAGAATGTGGATGAGGTCGAAAATTATTAATTTCTTAGAAATCCGCAACATAAATTATTTTGATTGAATTATTTTATTTTATTGTTTAACATTAAATCTTATTCAAATCAAAAATTACAATTTAAATTTAACATAATCGTCAGAATTAGAATATTTTTTACAATTCAAATAGCCATCCTCTGTTGGAATAACTGCATGGAAACCGTGAGTTCCTTTAACTGTTTTTAAATTTTCAAACCTAGTTGCAAGTTTGATTTGCTTCGATTTATGTTCTGCGTCTGAACAAAACCCAAAATTGATATCTGCCTTCAACGTTTTAGCCCATTTAAATAATTCTGCTGTTTTCCATTGTAAGACTAGCTCTGGATGCCATTCTTTTGATGGTACCTCCTACTCCATCATATGGACCTTTTCTATGTGCTGTTGCATGGAAATGCCATTTAAGATGTTCTTAAAATTTTTCTTATTTTTATAATGCGTGACTGCGCGCGCCATCGGTAGAATAATAAACTTTAGATAAACTGGATATTTTAGTTTTCAATAACTGCATCAATTTTTTAATGAATAAGTAAACCACTACAGTATCGTGGTGAAGACAATCCGATATTATAATGATGGTGTGGTGAAGTAATTTGTCTTCCAAATTTTGGTAAATTACAAATGCATAAATAGTCGCTTGCTTATTATTCCAATGAAATCCTTGTGCGGCATTTTGCATTATAAATGCATAATTTTCTGCAAAATCACATAAAATTATCACCTCCGTAGATTTCAGCGCCAATTTTTTATTTTTTAAGAAGCTGAACTGCTGAAGTGAAATGAAGCAATGAGGTAACAGATTCTTCAGCTTATTTATGAAATAATTCAGAAATGCATACAACGGTAGAGAAAAAGTTTCCAGATTGCACCTATCGGTAGAAACCCACTGACTAAATTTTAACTCAGCATCCTCGCAGCCATGTTCCCGAAATGCATTTTTCAAATATTTTTTAAAGCTATCCAGTCCTGGGCAGCCTTCGCATTGTAGAAGTTAACATGTTGGTGTATGCTCATCACATAAAATAGTTGAAATACAATCCTGGTAGTGCGCTATCTTTCCGTTTGTAATAGTTTCCATTTTGGTGCCATAAATAATTAATTTTACATTTTGATGTATTGTACACACGCAGGCTGTGTGCGTTCCACTACTACCTGGTTGTACACAGTATTTTGAACGAAGTAGTGAAAATTTAGGAAATCCAATTTTTTTTGATTCGTCATTCTGATACGTCGTCTTATATCCTTCGTAGCACTCTTTGAATGTACACATCATTAGCCGCTTTTGAACTTTAGCTTTATCGACTGTTAAACAATCGTTTTTGCCTGGCATTATCCGACTAACATCATCATCAGTATAATAAGATAATACTGCTTGCTTCAGCTCATCACTTATTCGCTTTCCTACTTTAGCTGCTGGACGACTTAGTGGACCATTCTTGTCTCGTAGATCTTTAGCGATTCGCACAATATGTTGCTTTGCCTTGAACTCATTCTGGATTTCTTGAATGGTTAATGATTTTGGCAATATAGTAAGAAGCTGAATCTTATCACTGCTTTTCTCCAGTTTTCGAATTTAGCCTTTAGATCACAAATCAATTCATCAGTGCAACCTTCCTTTGATCTTCGGTTGACTGATTCAAAAGCGGCAAGATTCCCGGAACCAAAGATGTTGATGGTGTTATTGAAGCTAAATGTATTACTTTTTGCTGCTGATGTTTTGGCCCGGCTTCTAACGTACTCGGATATATAGGAGACTTTCCAAGAAAGGGTAACACTTCTGTCATTTTTTCTAAAACAGACACATTCTTTAAATAACACTCTTCACTATCACCGCTATTACCATTTTGGGCTATTTGCGGGTGTAAGACGTGATGTTGTTGATGGTCCCGCAACTGGTGACAACTCTGGTTCTATTTTTCGTCGTTTGCATGTAATATTTATATAGCACGTTGAACAGAGGTACAAATTTTCTTGATTCTCAATTGATTGTGGCATAAATTGCTTAACATAATCCGTAACACGTTTTAGTTTACTCGAACACTTTGAATCGCGATATGGTTTACGCGATACTATTTCAAATTTTAAAAAATCTTGCTCCTTATTTAAAATGTTGTCTACAATTCCCAATGTCAACTAATCAAAAAGTAAAATTTTTACTCTTATTTATATCAACAATGTTCATTTTTTAATTTTCAAAAGAATTACTCATCGTTTAACAGGTACGCCTGTGACAAGTAAAAATAATCAATTCCCAATAAAAAAGGAGAAAACAACATTTTATTTAGTCTTTTATAAAATAACCCAAGAAAGAAAAGGAATTTATGGTACAACGACTAACCAAACGATATAAACCAGGGGGCGCATTCTGTGACCCATATTTAAATATGACGCAAAATTGTACAATAAATAATAAACAAAACACACAAATTAAGTGAACTACCTCTTTTGTAAACAATTTCAAAACACTGAGAAATATATATATATAGCTTTCCATGTAAAAATGAAATACTTCTCTTACTAAAACGAATTTTGCAAGAAAACAAAAAATAACGGGATTCTAGTTTTTTGATATGTTGTAAAATATTAATTGTCGAATTCTAGAAAAAAATAGGTTTTTGAGAAAATTTAAAAAGAACATTTTGGCGGGAAGTTTAGAGAAGACGGAATTTACCAATATATACTATTTTTATATTTTTTTAGAAATCCTTATTAACTTACCTATAAAATGAGCCCAAAATCATAATTATCGGACAATTACTTTTCTTTTTATTGCGATAAATACAATACCATGATTATCATTTTTCTCAAATTTTGACACCCTGTATCTTTAACAACAACAACAACAACTAAAAAAATTAAGTGTCTCAAAATGTTTGTTTTAATCAAGGCTACACATTCGAAACATAAAAATCATAAAATTAAAACATGCCTTATGGCTCCATAGAGTGAATTTGTGAGTTGAAGAATTTTTCACGACTTGTTGGCGATACTATTCAGGCAAATCCTCTCGCAACTATATGATTGTAACTACACTGGCGTTGGGCAGCTCAATATTTCAAAGAAACCTGCGTTGCCCAAGATTTACACGGCCAATCATGCGGGTAGCGGTGCTCAACCTTCATATTAAAAGAAAAAAACTATATCAACACTTTTGAATCCTCAAACAGCATTTAATAAACAGAGAGAAACAAAAAATTGCTTACCGCGCATCCCGAATAAAATGCGTAAACATTCGATTACAATAACCTAGAACCTTGTATTTTTCATCTTTAAGGTTCACTCTTCTGCAAATTTAACGATATGAGTCGGTTGGACTGTGATTGGCTTGGCTCCCACGATATAATCGAGCACTTAGCCGTAGCTGCTTATGTTGTTTTCATTCTTAATATTTATTTATTTTTTTTGCACATCAACCACTCACCATAAGCAAAACAATATTTTGGAGTTTTCCTTTTTTTCCTTTTTGTTTTTCGGATGATAATGGTTCAATTGCTGGTTAGCTACTAATTTGTCAACCACTTATCAGTAATCGACATGACTACAAAGTTGAATAAGTAAGAGAAGGAAAAAGAAAGCACTAGCCTATTTTTCCCCTTTTTCCAAACGCCGTTTAATATGGTTATAGTTTTTACTTTTGGGTGCGGTAAGAAACCAGGTAGGCCATAACAAACCATGAAATTAGGTTGACCATAAACATCTTGCACACAGTAAATTAAAAAATATACAGACAAAAAGCGATGGAAATACTAAAATTGTAATATCACGACAGTTTCCAATGTCATCCCGAAAAATCCGACGCTATACGAAACCTTTATATTCACAGTCGTTTTATGTCATGCCGAAAAAAATCTATCGCAATAAACTGTTTACCCAAGTCATCCCGAAAAATATATATCACGATAATAGACAATAAAAAAAAGAAATAATAAGTGCCAAAATAAAATATTCCGAACTATAGGTGCAGAGATCATTTTAGATGCTTCTAATAACAAGTAACATTTTATGCGATTTGTGTGTAGTAAATGAATCCACATTTACACAAAGGGGATTGTTTGTAAATAATTAAAAATCAACAAACACATATTGCTCTGAAGTCAGTCAAGACAACAATTAACGAGCCTGGTGTTTACCCGCCTGGTGTTTCTTGTAGATAATGAACGTACCTTTGAAATATCAAAGTAAGATACAATATCTTTTAGCCATTTGCCAGATAGTGTGCCCTGAGTCGTGTTAGATATCAATTAAAAAACAGAGTATTGTGCGCTTTTCGTAGAAATCGCATTTAAAATGGCAAAGTAAGAAAACAATTTTATAAGCCGTTTGTTAAATAAAATACCCTGAAGTTGACCTAGATATTAATTGACGAGCTTGGCTTCATTATTTTTTCTTACTATTTTTCTATGTTAAACGCGGTTTCACTATCTACGAAAAGCAATAAAACCTTCATAAATCGATAAGGCATCGTCGTACAAAAATGTCCACAGCATCATTTTCAAGGTTTCTAAATTCTCTCCCGGTTTTCAAAATCCCGGTTTCAAAATCCCGGTTTTTAAAATCTCGGTTTCAAAATTCCGGTTTCCAAAATCCCGGTTTTCATACATTTTGGTGAAGGAAAATTTTATCAAGCAAAATCATTAATATTTGATAAAAAAAAATTACGAAATATTCTTTAAAACAAATTAAAACACTTATATTAGCCATTTTCTAGAACTAATCGCAAACTCATTTTTGAATTTTGTCAAAAAATCATTTAAGAGTCCAATTTTCCCAAATGTCAAATTTTAAAAATTCAATCGGTGTTTTCCTAAAAGTCTGTTTTTTTCTTATATAAAACTGGGATTTTCAAAACAGGGATTTATAAAAAAACCGAGATTTTCCCAAACCGGGATCTTGAAAATACCCCTAGCATTTTCGGAAATTTCTTTACACACCCGGTAAGTTCGTTACAATCTCAAACAGCAGCTATTTTTTTCCTTTACGACAATTTTTATTTTACTCAAAAAAGTCATAATAAAACAAAATAAAATAAACTTGATTCCAGTGTCAAAAAAACCAAATTTCCTACAATTAAAAGAATTTTTTTTTTTGAAACGTGTTTTTCCAGCAAGGTACAAGCTTTCAAATTTGGGTATTTTTTCGAAAAAATAATTCTGTTCTGATTTTTCTTTTGCGCTTTTCAGAAGTTTTTCAGAAAAGCCAAATCTTTTAAATTTTAGATAGGCCCGGATGAAACTTACTCATTATGCTTATTATTTTGATTAATCTCTGAGATGATTGATTATATTCTTGAAACGATTTCTAAACATTTTGATTGTTTGCCAATAAACTCTATCAAATCTTACAGTACTAAAAAATTCAATTTGGTTGTGCAAAATCGTAAGTTCGTGTTTGTGTGCACTACGTCTAGCGGGTATTAATTTGTGCAGTAGGTCTATATTGAATCGTTGAACTTTGCCGTATACAGATGATAGCCGTGGTACAGTGTAGATTGTTAGGTATTTCGCGTATCCAATTATGTAGTTCCAAAATCAAAATTTTTAAGTGGTATCTCTCAAACCTAACGAAATTATCTAAATAAATCTTTTAAAGCCCAAGATTTCTAATATTTAATAAGTCACATTATTTCCCATAATTATATAATAATTGTCCATATAGACATGGTGCCACAAGTTTTCATACGACTGTAGGAGATGTAGAATTGTCTCCTGAAGTCGATTTCTTTCACCATAATATATTTGGAAATTGTATATATATCCTGTTTTTGCTTCACATACCATTCGAATAAAAACCTCATATTTGGTGATTTTTGAAGCATTATACACCTTGAATGATAAGCGACCTCTCCATGGCATGATACTTTCATCTAATCCAATTTCGTTATAAAATAAGATACGATTGGGCAAATTTTTTTAAAGCTACTCTTTCATAAATGTCATTTTCATTATTAGAAAAATGCCAGAAATACCATATTTGGCGGAAACGATCTCTAATCATCACTTGCGCAAAAATTCGGATTTCAATGTTTGCGGTTCTGTCTGCGTAGACCAATATTCATCCAATATTCATACTACCGCAGACATGTATTTGCGTTTCACAGATTTTGCACTACCTTCAAACCTATCAACATTTTGTGAGTGATAACGATTAATTTCTTCTTTTCTTCTGCCGTGTAGTCAAACAAATCGTTCCCTATGAAAAGTTGAACCACTTCAACCACACTTTCAGGATTATTTGGCATCACAACAACGCCACTTTGTCCTCAAAATTGTTCAATATTTGGAGGATTATCAAATTCTGACGACTCAACTTCTTCGTTGTTACTTTGGTCAGAATCACTAGACAGTATTGGTAAACCTCTACGTCTTCTAGGATGAAAGAAGTCTTCATCACGTCGCACACTCGCTATCGTATTCAGCAATATTGATATCACTTGAAATTTGCGAAAAATTATCTACGTAAACTTCACTGATAGTGATCAAAAGCCTTTATTATTATAATAAAAAAGTATTCTAATAGAAAAATAATTTAAAAAAAGAAATGTTCAACCGTTTAATGCCGAATAAATACTGAATTATTTTTAAAAATATAATGTTCAACACCCCTTTCAAATACATTTGAATGATGAGTGGTCTGCATAAAAATAACCTCAAGGTGAAACAAATGAATGTCTCCTTATCTTTATTATGTCAACAATCGTTGAAAGAGTTAAGTTGTTGAAAACAAAAAATACAATCTAACTAAAGTAAAAACATTCAAGATAAAATAAAATACCCGGCCCACTAATAGACAACAGTTCTTTAGACCGGTATTTTTACCCGCCCGCTAGTGTTGTAAAATTACCGGTAATTTTAAATTCGGTAATATTACCGGTAACATGGGTAAAACAGGTAACAAACTTTTATGTCATATTTTAATTTCAATTTATACCATACAATACTCGCAATAGTAAAAATTTGAGTATTGGCCAAAAGACAAATAAAACATAATCTACGTGTAAACAAATCATATGTATTTCAATTGAAAAATAAAAATAAATAATCAATTTCAGACTTCAGTTTCAGACTTAAATTAAACCATCTTATTCAATACCCCAAATTCGCAACCATTTAATCAGTATATTTGGGTCCTCCTGACCGGATAAGTCATCCTCATTCAAATCTAAATTTGAAGTATGTGCTGGTAGCTCCAGATCACCTTCTTCATCGAACAAATATGAGTCTACATCTTCGTCAACAAACAACTGACCTGTAGTTTAATCTGATTCTGTAGTTGTGCAAAGCGTAAGTTAGTTTCATGGCACACTCAACGGTTAATCGATTACGTATTGAGCTGTGTATAAAACCGTACGTGCTGAATGTTCTTTCCGTTGCAGCTGTTGATGCCGGCATATTTAAAATATCAACCGCCAACATGCTTAATGGCGAAGTAGAGCAAACACCTGCCCCCTTGAAAAAAGTTCACTTCGTACGTTATAATGCGCCAAGGACTCCATAATTTTGTTCTGGTCGTTATATTTTGGGTTAAGTTCTGCGATATTGAAAATAAATTCTGTTGCTTCAGGTTTCTGTGCTTCCGAAAGATTTTTGCCTCGAACGGCTGGCTCAAATTTTGTTACAGGCTGGCTACTGCCAACCTGCAGATCTCACTTAAACACATGCAGAGGCCTCCACGGTGATATTTTGCCGGCTACGTTCTCAGCGAGAATTGCTAGGGTCGTGGGGTTTGAGGCTTACATGGTTCCTGGCTTACACCGTGATGATTACAGAAATTTAAATATAAAGGAAAAACCGCAAATAATAATAAAAAAAACCCGAGCTCCGCCGAAATTCGTCGGCCGGAACCTGAGGAACGAACAGCCAAAATCAAAATAAAAAAAATAAAATAATCATAATGGTAGAGCGGGGCCCCGGTGCGCGCATCCGCCCGAACTCGCACGGTGGTAGACACCGGTTTCGAATCCGGATGCGGGCACCGAGGAACCGCTTACCCTACACCGACACAGGATGGGAAATCCCCCTCATCATACCCAACCGAAAAAAATTTAATAATTCATTTTTTTATTTATTGAAACCCAACAAAAAATCAAGAAACCAACTTCCCAGAAGAATCAAATAAACAGAATCCCCTCCACCCGTACCACGATAAGAGAACGAGAGAGAGAGAGAGAGAGAGCGAGAGCAATGCTTACCGGGCGTGCACCCGCTGTGCAGCGCTCGATTACAAAAAAAATTTGAAATATATTATAATATAAGAATATAAAAAAAATGAAATAAATAAAAAAATTTAAAAAAACAAAAATAAAAAATTGGTACCTTAATTAATTACAACGTTGCGGCCTTGCGCCGTAGGTGTTGCGGGTCCTCTCCCCGATGATACACTGGGTTGCGGCCTTGCGCGGCCGTCATGCCACAGGTGGCCTTGCCCCACCCGGACCGTTGCGGCTTGATGTGCCGTTAAGTATTCTGGCCTCGATTGGCCGCCAAAATAATAAATGAGGCGATGCGGGGGTTTTTTTTTATTATTATTTGCGGGTTTTCCTTTATATTTAAATTTCTGTAATCATCACGGTGTAAGCCAGGAACCATGTAAGCCTCAAACCCCACGACCCTAGCAATTCTCGCTGAGAACGTAGCCGGCAAAATATCACCGTGGAGGCCTCTGCATGTGTGTAAGTGAGATCTGCAGGTTGGCAGTAGCCAGCCATTTGATTTTGGTTGCGTTAATTTCGTATATGGGTTGTATTGGAACCCGCGGGTACATTTAGTACTTCATTTTTTTTTCATTCGCATCGTTTTTCTTTTCTTTTGAATTTATTTTATTCTGCCTGCATACCCTTGGGTGTGTTGGTAGTCTTGGGATTTTTTTTTGTATTTTTGGTTTTCGTATTGTTTCAAATTTCAACGAGCCCCTCCAAAGTTATTGTGTTTGTGGAATTATTCCGAACTATTTTATTTGAAACCTTCAGTTTCATTTAAAACTAATTGAATTAATTTTTTTTGTACATTATTAAAAAATTTAATAAAGATTGCGGAGGTTGGTGGTGGACCGTCGTAGGAAGAAGACGTGTTGTCGTTTTCTTCCGTAAATCTAAAATAAAGTAAAATAAAGTGAAGTGCAGTTTTAATAAATAAATAAATTAGAATATTATTATTAATATAATAAATTTAAGTGTTGTGTTTATTTTGTTTGTTTTACTGGGTGTAATTTTTAATTAATTATGAGTGTAATGTAAATTATTGGTGTAGTGTAGTGATAATAAACATTTCTTTTTTGATTAGTGCGCAAATAAATGAAATACATTGATACTTTGTTGCGTTGTGCTGTGTTATTTTTTGTGTTAGTGTTGTGTTCCATTTTTGGTTGTGTTTAATTTACATCTATGTGTACCAAGCGGACACACGTTGATAAATATATCAACAAATTATAAATTGTATGCTTCTCTATATGTATTCATATGTGCATAATTCTCTTTTATTTTGTTTTATTTGAGTTGCAATGCTCATGATCTCTTATGATCGTATGTTTCAAATTATCCTTCTAGATGCAAGAAATGTATATTATGAGAGTTTGGTGGTGGTTTGAGTTTATTGTTTGGCTTTTGTTTTGAAAAAGACAATTTAATTTCTCTCGGAACATGTAGGTTTGTTAGTATGGTAATAATAAAATATTTGTTTAATTGTATTCTCTCATTTTGCTCTTCCTTTTGGCTAAATTATATTTTGCTTAATTATGAGCATAATATATATAGCCATATCGACTTGGTAGTATAGATGTTAGTACATTTTGCTTTTTACTTGATATAAATATCGCGATGCAATTGAACTGGTGTACCGGATATTTATTTGAATAAGGGCACATAGATATGTATTTACTGAGTTTACACTACGCATCTTTGCGATCCTTGTCTACATGGTTTTAGAATCGGGTGGTTTTATTAATCTATTGAAGTAGAGCATTTAGCACATTTTATTTTACAGTAAGAATATTAAGTATATTGTGTATATGTATTGGTTTTGATCGGCTTTTCCTGTAAGCATTGTGTGGGGGGGTTGGCCATAATGTTTCATCTATTAAAGCACAGTAAAAAACATTTTACTTATTAGAGTTAGATAAATATATTTGAAGATTATTGTATGTTTGTTGCTTCATTGTTTTATGTTGCTTGGTTTTCGTAAAACTACTTGTATAACAACATTATAAAGTGGAGGGATGATTGAGATCTGTTCTGGTTGATTGAATGACAGCTTCTGTTGCTTTATTGTATTTATTCATTCACTTGATTTTTTAAATATTATACAGATGTTTATAATAAATTATATCACATTATTCAATATTATAATTTATCAGTTTATTATCTTATTTGATTATTTCAATATTTTACAATTTTATAATGAATTTTATAACGTGAATCCAAAAGAACTGCATAAATTTGTTAAGCTATGGTTTGTAAATGAGCAGACCCAGAGTAGAGTAATTTTTCGTTATTCATCTATATTTTGGGATTTCTAATTTTGGGTATGGGAAATTGAATGGAATTCAATCTGATAGAAGATTTTTATAAATAATGTGCGGCTTGAAATAATGTCTGTAAATCTACCATAATGTCGTCTGCAGCTCACTCGATAGCAACTCCAGCTTGTGCATCTAATCTCATTCAATGTTGGAGGCAGTCCCAATGGAAAATAGTCGCCTTCCTCTGCTAAGACTGGCGATTACACCTCTGTTAATTTAAAGATATTAAACCAACTAGAGATTGTATGTACCGCCAGCTATAATTCTGACTTGTATCTCGCCGATATTGTTTTATATATGAATAGTTTCTTGCATTCGATTTTGTTTCTAGCATCAAAGATTATGAAACTATATATAGACAATCTTTTGATTTCTGCCCAGGTTCTGCATTGTTATATCGCTTTTTGGCGGTTTTTAATGAGTAATAGGCATGGGGATCTTGCGGATATATTTTCTGTATTGAATAATGCTCCATAATATCTGATGATATCATTATACCAACCTATTGGTTGACCAACAATAAATTTTTAGTGGATTTCTTCTGAACTAAGGTGTGCATTTAAGTCTCCCAATAGAACGATATAGCGTGTCTTAGGATAGCGTTCTACCATTGACAAATGTAGTGCTCGGTGGCGCTGGAGCTTTTCAACATGTTTGTTTCTTGCATACCAAGTATACAAGAATGTTGTATTGGACAAACGTCAATATTGAATTGATTTAGATTGATGTCAATAGTGTTGGTTGCGTTTGTGCTAACTGTTGAGCCCACGAGCATTCCAGGTTTCAAAGCATAGTGACGAAGGGGCTGATCTTGTTTTATTCACAACGCATTTTAAATATTGTAGTAGGTCTGTGGCATGGGCAGGATATCTGCAGAAAATCATTTTAAAACCTCCTTTTTAATCTTTTCTTTATGTTGATTTCGATTGATATTTTCTTACTCTAAAAATGGTACCCTCATTTTATACCCTCATTTTGTATCAATCAGCGTGTTCACTGATTGTTTCCTGACATAAAAAGTCGGTATATTTTTGACATATTTTACCCCGGCTAATTTCGCTTCAGTAAAATATACCAATTTTTCTTTTTATTACACGAGTGAACGCGTTTATTTTTAGCTTGGCATATAAATTTGACAGTTCATTATTTTAAACGTTAATTTCCTTTACTAGTGAATTTAATATAGTGATATATTTCCTAAAGTGTTGTTTAAATTTTAATAAAATATTAACGAAAATGTTTATGATTGAATCCAGTATAGCCGGCTATTAAAAATCGAGTTTTTTCTAAACAAAACTCAGATGTCAAAAAAACCCCGAAAAAATCCAAAACAAAGTGGAGTTAAAAATATACCGATTTATAGGGTGCGCTCGGTTTGTAGCTCAAAAAACCCGGATATTTTTTATCCTCTTGTACACGAGTACTAGGAATGGAACATAAATGAGCTACACTGCTTTAAAATGTCAAAACAATATATTTGTTTCATCTTTCCTGTCATGTCATGTCATGTCGATGATTGACAATAGTTTGTTCCAAAAATTCCTCATCAGATGTGGCGTATTCCAATTTCCAATATCAGTTCCTCAGGTAGTTGGTTTAATAAAGTGGTATAGTATATGGAGGTATAGCACTATTTCAGATTAATTTCACTTTCACTTTACTTAAACTCGCCATTGACTAGTTTTAAAATGATTTTATTTGATTTTAATTCTTTCAACTTAAGTGTTTGCGGTCTGCATTTTCCGAAATGCTTTGAGGATACATATAGTGTTTAGACTTGGGTAATATAAATAAATAAATAAATAAATAAATGACAAATCAGTTTTGAAGTGGATATTGAGTCTAAATGATCGTTTTTTCAAGAAGTACATTTTATTTTGGATTGACGTTTTAAATTTCATTTATTCATTATTCTAATTTCAAAATTTATTTTCTAGGTATAATTTATATTAATTTAGTTATCAAATATTTAATTTATTAATGTAAGGAACATTATCAGATATTGGACTATGGGAACAGGTGATTCTACTTCTAATTAGCTTAATTTATATTAATTATATTAGTTCTATAATAAGTAAATATTGTATGTCATAGGCGGGGTTGCGGAGGAGGGGGGGGGGGGGGGGGTACGGAGTCGTGGATTTGCGGGACACGGTTGAAACGTTCTTGCTCTTCTCTTTGCGGTTGGATGGTTTGTGTTTTTGTAAGAAATTTTCTTAAAACTTTGCCTGTTTTGGGAGGGTTTCTATTAGGAGGTTAGATTGTTTGATTGCGAGAAGGAGAAGAGGAAGTGTTTTGGCTGTGTCTAGGGTTGGGGGTTTGTGGTTTTGGACTTGCTCATTCTGCATTTCTCGCTGACGATATGAATGTTTGTATGTGGGATAAATTATATATTTGTATTATATATAGATGTTTATGAATGGGTTATATTGTGTGTAAATATTTATAATTATGTTCATATTGTATGAATTATTATTTAATTATAATTAGTTAATGTAATTATATTATGATTTAATTATTTATATTTGCATTATTTAGGGGGGTGCAGCTGAATCAAATTATTAAAGTGTTAGATTATATGGATCAGTATTATTGGTGGTCTTAATCATCACAATTTATTTCAAAAGTGTGGAACTTATAATGTATAGACTAATTTGGAATTATTTTACAGATCTGTTTTTGAATATAAAGTATTTTACTATTTCTGATTTAATTGCTGGTTGTGTAGTTTAGAATTTTGTTGTTATTGTGGTACGAACTATTGGCTTTACTCAGGTGCCTGTAACGGGCTGATTCAATCAATCAATTTTTGTTTTGGAAGCTGAAAAGTGTTAATGGAGAATTATTTTTCAGGAAATTCCCAGATGCACATGAAATAATAATATTTTTTTTCTCAGGTTGGTGACTTAGAGAAGCAATTGTTGAAGACCAATACCATCGTTATCCATTTAACCTTTTAAGCCTTTATCCTTCCTCTAGTAGATTAGAAGTAGATTAGAATTGTGTTGTGCCGTACGATCGCTAGGTGTCTGCAACCGGATCGTTCCGTCCCAAAAAAAAAAAAAAAACCTTTCCTATCCTTCCTATTGTTATGTGTAAACAGGCTGTAGGAATAGGCCCGGCGTTATCCGGGACTCTTGGCTAGCACTTGGTTCTACAGTCCAATCAATCAATCAATCATTATTAAAAAATTTAATAAAGATTGCATAATTCGAGTCTAATTTTCTTTGCCAAATTAAATCGAGCCAGTTTATCCCTCTATCCTGTCCTCATCCAAAATGGAAATAACAATACTAGAGCAAGACGATTGGGAGCAAAACTTTATCGATGGACCCTTATTATCGGAAAGCGGACTAAATTACACAGGAGACCCGGCGGGCACCACGATCGACATGTTCCTGTTTCAGGTAGACACCATCGCTTCGTCTCGCGGATTGTCCGACCAAACCTTGTTATTCGAGCTACATACCATCCTGGAAGATATCGCCTTACAGTGGTATTGGACATTCCGCAAACATAATCCGAACGCTACCTGGACAGATCTACGAAGCGGTATCATCGAGCGTTTTAAAGACCGTCGCACCAATTACGAAATCCGGCGAACCGTCGAGGCACGCAAACAACGACCCGACGAAAGTTTTACGAATTTCTACGACCAAGTGTGGAGTTTATCGTTACAATGTCGTACCCCGTACTCGGACGAGGAGCTCATCGACATATTAATGGCGAACATGAAGCCAGATCCTGCAATCCATCCACGACGCGTGATCAATGAGTCATCAGGCAGTCCGTATGATGATGCTGGAGCGTATGACTCGTACGAGAATTACCCCTTTACTGATGTACTACCTGATAACTCAGCATCCGCAATTCACAAGGGGAGCAGGTTTCCATTGGCAGCGGCGAGACATCCTGGAGGACAAATCTCAACAGACAACTCGAGATCAGATTATATACAGCCTTCGCATTACGGTAAAAATGTCGTCACCACAACGGCCACTCAGACGAAGTGTACCGAGATCAAATCCACCTCCACTCAGACTGAGTGTACAGAGCACAAATCAACCTCAACCCAGACTGCGGATAGTAGAGAGGATAGAGCCACTCAAACCGATTCAGGAGAATGCAGCGGGCAATACAAATGCGGAACTCCGCTCCCCGTCGAATCCGATGAAGAAGTAAACTCGTCTGCCAGTAATGATTCCTTTCCCGATCCTTCTTCCTTACCAAATTCCTCTTCCCTTCCTGTCGCTCTAAAGTTTTTTAAACGTTCCAAGAAATATTGGAACCACCGCGTTGCAATGAGAAACGACGTGATTTCCTCCGTGTTGTTCTCCGAGGGTAGTGACACTCGGCCTTACGCCCAGGTCTTTATCAATAAGATCCCTTTTAAGGGTCTTCTCGACAGCGGGGCGAGTGTCAGTGTTCTCGGGAATGGAGCGGAGAGAATCTTGTCGAATCCATTCGTAGAGTTCCATAATTTTCCATCCACGATAACTACCGCGAGTGGTCAAGTCCAACGAGTATTTGGTTACATACGAGCTAACGTCGAGTTTAATGGAATTACCCAAACCATGAATTTTCACGTTGTCCCATCATTAGAACAACCGCTTTATTTGGGTATTGATTTTTGGAATCGTTTTGGAATTTCCCCAAAAATCTCCGCGTTAAATAACTCGGACGAATTAGGTGAAGCTACCAACACACCCAAATTTCATATTTCAGTGCTGCCGTTTTGAAATTTCTCAGAGGAGCACTTTTCACATTTACAGGGGAGTGTTTTGAGTCAAAAGGGAGTACGCTTACAAATATTGATTAAGAAGTTAAATAAGTCACATAAAGGAGAAATTTGACTTTGAATTGTAGTAGTTAACACAATACAAACAATTTTTACTTGATAATAATTACTAATTGGTTCGGTTTCAAATGAATCGTATGTTATGTTTTTTGAAAAAATATGGCGTTGATTAGCTTCGATGCCGCGCAGAGTGTCGCGTTTCATTTCAATATACATATTTATAAATTCCCAACAAACCCATAATACCGAAAAACATGATACGAATTCAGCAATTTTCGGTATATGGTAATGGTATTTGTGTAAATCTTATAAACAAAAATTTGTATGTATACATAACATAAATAAATTATAAATATAATATAAATTTTAGAATAGTCGCACAGGGGAGTACAAAATGAATTAGGGGAGTACGGGAGTACAGATGATAAGAGAGGAGTACAAATGGACCGATCGTTCTCAATTCGGCAGCGCTGATTTTAACATCTGATGATCGTCGTAAATTGGATCTAATCCGCGAATGTTTCCCGAGCAACGATATTTTAGGTTTGGGCCGCACATCCCTCATCACTCATATGATCGATGTCGGTTCCGCAAAACCAGTCAAACAACGTTTTTATTCCGTATCCCCAGCTATCCAGAAACTCATGTATGCCGAGTTGGATAGGATGTTGTCTTTGGGGGTCATCGAGGAGTCACAAAGACCTTATCGTGTAGCTGGTACGGGATCACGCGGTGCATTAAGCGACAAAGCGTCTGTGGGGCGTTGCATAAGCCAAACGGCATCACCTTGAACTGATACAAGGGCCGTCCAGGAACCGTAAACGCTGTTTAATCGCGGGATGCTGGGTCGAGTGGGGTCTGCCAAAAGGCATCCTTCAAATCAATCGCCGAAATGAATCGGGTGTGTCCCAAACGAAACAACAATCCGTTGATTATTGGCAGCGGATACGCATCCTTGACGGTGGCCTTGTTCAGTTCTCTAGCATCCAAGCACAGACGAACTTTGCCATTGGCCTTACGCACCAACGTGACCGGTGAACACCAGGAACTTTGTGACTCCTCGATCAATGGTAGTACTCCTCGGTAGTATAGTGGTAAGTATCCCCGCCTGTTACGCGGGAGACCGGGGTTCGATTCCCCGCCGGGGAGCCAGTATCATCGGGGAGAGGACCCGCAACACCTACGGCACAAGGCCGCAACGTTGTAATTAATTAAGGTACCAATTTTTTATTTTTGTTTTTTTAAATTTTTTTATTTATTTCATTTTTTTTATATTCTTATATTATAATATATTTCAAATTTTTTTTGTAATCGAGCGCTGCACAGCGGGTGCACGCCCGGTAAGCATTGCTCTCGCTCTCTCTCTCTCTCTCTCTCTCTCGTTCTCTTATCGTGGTACGGGTGGAGGGGATTCTGTTTATTTGATTCTTCTGGGAAGTTGGTTTCTTGATTTTTTGTTGGGTTTCAATAAATAAAAAAATGAATTATTAAATTTTTTTCGGTTGGGTATGATGAGGGGGATTTCCCATCCTGTGTCGGTGTAGGGTAAGCGGTTCCTCGGTGCCCGCATCCGGATTCGAAACCGGTGTCTACCACCGTGCGAGTTCGGGCGGATGCGCGCACCGGGGCCCCGCTCTACCATTATGATTATTTTATTTTTTTTATTTTGATTTTGGCTGTTCGTTCCTCAGGTTCCGGCCGACGAATTTCGGCGGAGCTCGGGTTTTTTTTTAATTATTATTTGCGGTTTTTCCTTTATATTTAAATTTCTGTAATCATCACGGTGTAAGCCAGGAACCATGTAAGCCTCAAACCCCACGACCCTAGCAATTCTCGCTGAGAACGTAGCCGGCAAAATATCACCGTGGAGGCCTCTGCATGTGTTTAAGTGAGATCTGCAGGTTGGCAGTAGCCAGCCTGTAACAATTTGTTTTGTTCAAATGTAGCTTTTATTTCAACAAAACAGTCCACTACTTTGGATAAAACTGCTTTTTTGTCATTCTCAAAATATGATGTCCATTTAGTGATCGGAGTGAGTAAACAGTGAACTGTCTCAATTTTTTCCAGAATAATTCGCTTAAAATGGGGGAGATAGTAGATGAGTTCATAACCGACTGCATTTCGTCTTCGATAGCTAGAGCCTTCAGAGCGTATCTTGTTTCAATCAAACTGGAAAGTGAGTTCACAAAGGAATTCCATGGTGTTTGCACAGGCAGCTTAAGTGCAATATACTTTGCTTTGTGGTCGTGCTGAATTCGCTCAAAGGTAGCGGTAAAATATGTAAATTTTTTATTTCGGAAATCGTCCATATAACTGAGTATTTCAATCTGCTCATAGACTGAATTGTAAAGATGTCTGCAATCAGCAAATTAAGTCCATGGCAAATACACCCATACTCGGTAATGTGGGGATATCGCTTGCTTTACATTTTTGGAGCCGCCTTTATATTCGCTCCATTGTCAGTAATAAGCCCAATAAACTTATGAACAACGACATCCTTTAAGATTGCTTCTATTTCGACAAAAACAAATTTAACCATATGACGGTTTTCCTTAGTATGCGTAGATTTGTAGAAAACCGGCTTGGGTGTGTTGATTACGTAATTTTTATGGAGTGCCTGCGTATATCCGACCATCCGTCTTTTTGTAATGTGAGTATAGAAGCCGGTAATTCGTACTGAGACACGCTGTTCGACCCGATCGAACTCAAGGTTCATCAATGGATTGGAAAGTTGGTATCGTGAAGGAACTTCATAAGATGGTCGGATTTTTTTGAATGAATCAATCCAAGCAAAATTCCTTGTTAAGCTTAATGGAGCACCAGAGACGAAAATTGCTCGAGCTAATAACTCGTCGATAATCATTTTATTTCACTTTGATTTCACTGTGTCAACGAAATTCAACATATTGATCGTTTTAATCGATGATGGTTTTGCTACAATTGTAGCAGTGGCCGGTGTCATCTCAATAGAGGATACGTCGTATTCAGGATCAGATTCCAGCTCAACTTTTGATGCTGCATTGGATGACATGCCACCTGACTCCGATAAAGCGGTTGGCTTTTAATATCCTTAGCATTCCTAATTTTTATTGTTGTTATTATGTTACATGAATGTACGTACCTTAATTATTTTACCAATATTTATACATATTATGGTACCACTTCACGAACAAAATTAACGAACTGAACTACACAAAATATATTAAAGAACTAAATAAAATTTCGTTTTTCTATATTTATTTTTTAAATAAAAAGAACAGGGAAATCACGACTTTAGGCTGAATTTAATAAACGAACATGCAAGAAGAAAATGGAAAAGGTATAATAAAATTTAGTAGAATAATATCGTATAAAAGGAGCAATCATACAGCGGCGTCGCAACTTTTATTGTGATTAAATTACTTAAGTTAGTTCGAGAAACTTTTTTCAATTATATTACCGATATTACCGCGGTAACATCACTTTGGATAATATTACCCATTTTACCGGTATAATATGTTAAATATTTGGGAAAGAGGTTTTTCGTATATATATTTTGAAAAGTATTGCACGTACGTGAAAAATTGTTAAGAAACGAAAAGATTCAAAAATGTTTTCCAAAACTTAACCGGAAATGATGATATTTGGCAAAAATAACTTTTTTAACAAAATATCGGTCCTCTACAGCCCAGGCGGATTGTTTCATCGGAACGAACTTCATAATTAAGCTTTTGAAGCAAATTGAATCCTTTCGTTCAGCTGTATATTTTAAACCTGTTTATTCGCCCTTATTTTATTTTTTTTTATTTTATATTATTTATTATATTATATTATATTATGTTATATTTTTATTGGAGAGCTGATTAGCTTTTAAAGGACAATAAATCCATTAGCTCTCCGTTCTCTTCAAAACTATTAAATTTTAGATTTAGTGTTTGAAACTATAAATAAATAAATAATAAATAATTAAAAAAACAACAGTTTGACCAGATTCCAGAAGCTAGTAGTAAATGACTCTTTTCCAATCCCACCAGACACACATTAACACTTATTCATCCAGAAAAAAAATATGATAAATACATACATGATTGCATTTACCATAATATCATCATTGTATGATAAATACAATTATTTAAATGATTGATTTTATTATACTATGATTGGTTTTACCATACTATGATATTCTTGATCATTCTTCTTGATCTTCTTCATCATAACAATGATGATCACTAAAAAAAAATTTTTTTGAGTGGTCATCATTGTTATGATGAAGAAGATCAAGAATACCATAGTATGATAAAATCAATCATTTTAATAATTGTATTTAACATATACACTGATGATACTATGGTAAATGCAATCATGCATTTATTATATTTTTTTCTGATTGTTCTTGGCATGAATATTCATTTTTGCAACTGATGTTGATGGCTGGCAACCCATGGTTTTCTGCGTTAAGAATTGTCGTACAAAATCCACTTTTCATCACCCGTAATAATTTTGTGCAAAAACTTCTTTCTTTTGTACCAAGGAAGACAATTCATGCAGACGTCAACTCTTCGTTTTCTGTTTTCTTCGGTCAGTTTATGAAGAACCTATTTTCCTTCCTTCTGTATTTTTCCCATTGTCTGCAATCGATGTGATAGTGCTTGGTAAGTAACTCCTAACTGTTCTGCAACTTATTTTTGAGTTTGACACAGGATTTTCATCCTGTAAAACTTTATGTTCTTCGTTTTCCTCTAGAAAAAAGTTGCCATCACGAAAACTTGCAAACCACTCATTTACTGTTGAATAACTCATAAAATGTACACTCTAAGTTGAAATATACCAAAGTTTGAGCAGCATTTTTTTTTCATTTCAAAACAGAATAGAATGCACTGACATAAATGTTGTTTATCGACATCCATCTCTTAAAATTGATGTATACGGAACGACAGCTTTTAAATGACTGAAACTAATGTCATAAAACCAGCATGAGCATGTATATTTTACTGCAACCAACTTTAGACCCGAGTTTTTACTTGCACACATAAAATTTTAGATTTGATTAACTCGTTAAGTTGAGAAGGCAAGCAAATTACACCCGCTCTAGCCTTATCGGTTTAACATATTATTTGCCGAGAAGGTGTTTCTATATTTTAATGACACTTAAGCAAATTCTGCATAAATTGTTTTAAATATAAATTTCCACAAAAATAATCTTTTTCTGTACAATAATAAATTACTATTTTTATTATAATAAAAACCAATAAATTTAATCCTTGTCGAGTTAAATTGTGTTATATGGACAGATTTATTGACGCCAGGTATTGCCATATATAAAAAACATTTACAAAATAATAATCCCAGTATAAACCTAAAAAATAATTTTCATTTTGAATTAAAATTCTAAGCATGTAAACTAATTACAATTTATATCGTAAATTAAAAATAATTATTATTTTTATGTATCCATAAACCAATATTTACATTGGCTGTATCGACTTCATAGCGATGATCAATTATTATTATTTTATGGGTGCATACAAACTCATATTTTGCGCTAACTAAAACGCACTCGAATATTTTTTGTATTTTTAAGTAATTCAAAAATTTTGAAAAACCAATTTTATGCATTTAAATATAATTTATTTGCTTGCACGAATGCACTTCCTGATAAATAAATAAAGCAGAATTAAATGATTTGAAGTGCAAATATTTTAAGATAAAGCCAATAAATGCCAACAAATTTCGGATTTTTTTTTTTAAATCTTTAAATAAATATTCCCATTGCTGTTTAGTGTATAAATATAGTTTACGTATACCTACAATTATAACAATTTACAAATAAAATCTATTTTTATAAACACGAGTAGTTTTGGAATTTAGTTTTAATTAAATAAAAAAATAAAAAATGTGTGTGAAAGTCATCTATAGAACTTGAAATATTTTTCAATGCATAAGTATTTTGTTTATACTATATTACACACTAAATATACTTACATACCTGAAATGTCAAGTTTGAATTTTTGTGTTTTATTAATGATTGTGTGCCAATTAAAAAGTAAGGCAATGTGAGCTTTGTATTTTTTTTTTTCTAAAGATAAGAATATGGAAGTATTACGTGATAAGGTAAGGAAATCAGTATTATTTATATTTGTTTTGTAGGTGTGGTATAAAAACAAGTTTTTTTTTTTAAATAGAATTGATATAATTGAACGTGATTCTAATTTGTTGCGTGATTTATGGTTGGCATTGGCCTTCAAAGTAATACTCATTCGAATATATATTTAATGTTTTAGAATTACAATAGGTTGAAGCTAAAATCAAAGTTTAATCTATTTGAATTATTGCTAGTTGTGCTGGGAAAGAATGAATATTTCAATCGTTGTGGGAAATATATGGGGCAGTTTAACAGAACTATTAACAAATTTATGGTAAACTAACTAGACGAATTAATACAATAATATCAAATAAGGCTCGAAATAGTATTTTGTTGCACGTGTGCAAGATTCATATCAAGCCGAAGAAACAGGCTGTCATTGTGAAAACCTAAATCATAAAACACAAGAAATTTGTGGAATTCATTAAAATTACATTGTCGTGGAACGTCGTTGATTCTTACCACATTGAAAATTACAATAAGACGGAGTATAAAAAATTAAAGATTTACAGAAACAAAAACCAATTGAGTACTTCGAGTATACTCAAAGAGATAAAATACTAAACAACCGGTAGTACGACAATTCGCCGAAATCACTGAAATAGCATATTATTGAAAACGACAAATCATCTTAATCAACATTTCACTAAGATACCGAAAGCGAGAATTCACCGTAAACGGAAGAATTGGATTTTTTGATACGACAAAAATAACAAAGAAGTTTCTGAGCACTGTAAATTTATCTGTTTGAGAGGAATACTAGCACTTCCAATAAAGATGGTATGGTGCGATGAAGTTTTTCCTGAACTATTCCCGCCAACAGTTTCTAGGTTTGAGACCAATGCCAGATGCCTCATGTGGCAGATTTTTATTTTTATCCTGCTTTAGAAATTCTCTTACCTACCACGCATTTAAAAGTAGCACGTTCTTTTTAAACACTAGAAGTGCATGGGATTTCTAATTTAACGATATTCCTCATACGTTTTCTAGCATTCCCTGAGCTTATATCTTAAATTCAGCTAAAACTGTTATTTAAAAGCCATTTTAATTATCAAAACGAGTTCTATATTTTTTGGTTGGGAAAAAAATGGCTGAAAAAAAAATTGACTATTTAAAGAAAACTCCCTATAAATGCAATCATTGCTCATTAAGTAGATGTAATCTGTGCGATAAGGCTGAGTAAAAATAAACGGAGTGAGGGCAAACCGGCAAACTACAGGAAAATATTAGGTCTTTTTCAATTCATGTGAAAATGCACAACTATTAAACAATTAATTAATTTAACCTTATTTTAGCAATTCAATTTTAAAATTCCATTTACGAGTACATATATCTAAATTAGTTAATTATATTATTGAGCTCGTTATTTCTCGGTTTATTTTAATCTTGAATTCCTTCAAAAATTATTTTTGAATCCGATTTTGTTTCTAATTATCAATTTCATTGTGATTGATATCGCTTAAATCCGTCTCCCCACCTCCTTAGTTGTCCCCGCTCAAGTACTTCTTCCTGAATCATTTTAGAATCTCACGTCTATCATTCAAACCCAAGCTAGATTATTAACGGCTAAGAAATCGCATAATTGATGTTGTTTTCGATAAAATGGATACCCAACCACGTCCCTCATACGTTCATGGTTAAGAAATAACCAAATTTCACTCAGGCAGGCCATTATGAAACCATCATCTCACATATAAGAATCTTAATTACAATATATCCTCCAAAATCGTTTAACGAACTGGTAATATAAATTCAGTACGGCCATATTCCAGAACTACATCCAAGGTTTACGACATAATACCAAGCCTGTCCTGATTTCGATATTCGGTAATATTCGGACTAAGATATAAACCAATTCTAAGTTTTATTATGCGTAGCCGGTTTTCGGAAATTATATCGGAATTCGCGTTATAATCCCAATATTGTGTTACACATCGATTGGACCAATGTCTGTAACAAAGAGTTTAGTTCCATTAAGCAAGGCCAAATTTCAGAGTTACCTGTAAAAGTATTAAAATTAGACTAAAATTGTCTGATAGATAGCGTTTCATCAGCTTCTATATATTGGAAACCATCTTTTATTTATATTAGGAAAAAATTATACACTAACACACAGCATGGTAAAACGCTAATGGCGGGATCATGAATACCAGCCTAATATTTTGACAGATGTGACATTTTATAAAGTTTTTTTTAATAAAAGAAAATAAAATCGGTTAGGTTGTTTGTGCTTTTCTATATAAAATTTCGCTATCGTTCCGCCCTAGAACGTCGTACAAAATTCAAGGTTGAATACATGATCGAATTTTACTATAGCCGGTTAAGAAATAGATAATGCTAATCAATTTCCAAATTTGGATAGTCTTTTGAAAATACTTAATATTGAAAAATTTAGTCTAAATTTAGCCGAATTTTTAATTATCCCGGATTTTGAACTTCAGGATTTAGATTACCTGGTTCTAATTCCGCGATTTTAGTTACGAGAATTTTAATATTTGGGAAATTAAAACGTTCTTTTTAAATTTGGGATCGGAAGGTAATCCTAACGACTCCGATTTTAAAATATGAAACTTTCAACAAACATTTCAAATTTTTGTGAAAATCCTTAGTTAACCTTATTGATATTTACCGGATACAATTTATTATAGCATAATTCTATAGTGAAAGTGGCAGGGAGATATATTAACAATTTTATTATATTTTCAAAAAAATTACATCTAACTTGTTACGCCAGAAAATAATTAAAATATAAATTGTATGTTAATTCGTCTCCCAATTCCCTATTCCCGGAGAATTACTTGAATAGATCCAAAGGCCGGTGAAATGTTCGCCGTTATTTAATGGTGCAAGCTTTTAGGACTAATTTGGGTGTGACTTTTCTGCAGTCCTGTTGATTTTTCATTTAAGGGAACCCATAGTATTGTAGTGGTGCGTTATGCCAATAATGACTTGCCCCAACTAGACAAAGAGAAGATCTTTGATATTATCTGATTTAACTTCGGTGGATCGTGAGACATTACGAGGGGACTAACAAAAGTTCGCCTGGTGGTGACTATTAAATGTATTTTTAAAAAGCCAAAGCTTCCAAATCATTTGCAATTGTTTTATGAGACTTTTTTCAAAATTTCATAACGATCGGATAAAATGGAGACACATTACATTTATCTGTAGAGGACGAGCCCCGAGAAAGTCGAGAAGATCCACGATTGACACAGGAAATTATTGCGATGACTTATCATCTAGGATACACGAGGAAATCTGTTCGATGAATTCCACGAATTTAAAATGAGGCCTAAAAAGAGGCTCGAGTTAATTTTGTTAAATTTTTTCTAAATAAATTCGAAAATGGGTAGTCTAGCATTTTTAGTAAAGTTGTTACTGGTGACGTTTGGTTCTATAAATACGATCCGGAAACCTAACAATAGTCCATGGTACGGAGCCCAACAGGAGCAAACCCACCCGTAAAAGCTAAGCAACAAAAATCAGTAACAAAAGAAATGATGTCAGTTTATTTCACTCGATTAAAAATTGTTGCTGCTATTCCCCTGGAAAAAGGTCAGGCGGTAACTGCAAAATGGTATAACGAAGACTGCTTTCCAAAAGTTTTCAAAAATTCGTTGGAAAACTGGAAGACAGAAGATTTACGATGGTACTTTTTACATCATGACAACGTGCCACTTCTCAACTGCTAAAATAACGAGTAACTTTATTGTGATCTCTGGCATCGAAGAAATACGACCAGTACCATATTATCCAGATCTAGCATCTTGTGATTTCTGGTTATTTCCAAAAATTATAAATAAATGAGGGGAGAGGTCTTTAACAGTAACGCGGAGATAATTTATGCGGTTAATGCTGAACTTGATAAGCTTAAAAAGCAAGATTTTGACGACTGTTTTCAAAAATGGATCTATTCTCATTCTATCCATCAAAACTGGATCTAAGAACTGCATTCAAATCAATGGCAATTGTTTAAAGAATATAAAAAAAACGAATATTAAGAATAAAAACGAAACAAAAAATTTTGTTTTCTTCTAAGCGAACTTTAGGTCAATCAATCTTTAGACTAATTTTAGGTCAATCTTTTGGTTGGTGTTATTAGATTTACAAAAACTTGGCTTTTTTAAAAGACAAGGTTGTAAGAACGTTTTAACTTCTACGACATTTTCCAATAAAATATGAAAAATAGGTCTATCTACCTAGAAATTGTCAGTTACAACCTTTTTATCGAAATTTATTTTCATTTAGTGTGCTATGCTACTTTTTTTACGTTCGTTACAACTTTTTTATGTTTAGCGCTGCTGTAAACATGTTTCGTTTAGTTCACGGTTGTGTATTGTTCACTTGTGATATTTTTTGTAATTTGCTCAGCATAATATGTAAGTAATAAACATTTTACCATTAAATGAAATTCGAATATTATTATAATCTAGCAACCAACGCTATGCCTGGAACATCTGCCGTTTAATATTTGAGTGTGGCTGGAGAAGAGGATGAAATTTTATAGCTTAAACTATACCCAACTCGAAAAGCGATTGCTTGATTATAAATGATCCTAAAATATTAAAATGTTTTGGGGACACAAAATAATTGTGTTGTGGCTGCAGAAAATGGTGTTAATGGCGAGTATTCACTGAGAGTTTCTAAATCAAATCAATTCCCTGCAGTTTCGGATAGTAAATATTTTAATACAACTGGAAATGAATTGGTAAGTGGTGATTAAATAATTTGAACGTTCTGATGTATCTAAATTTCTAAAACCTTTAATTTGAATTTAGCTTAAACAAGAAAACAATCCCGGAAGCCGAATAATTGGAAAGTAAACGTACGAACCCGAAATTATAAATCAGGTTTAGAATTCACACACAACAAAGGTCTTAGTTCGAAAAGCAAGTAAAAAATTTAAAGAATTGTTTAACATCTCGCAATTTCATGCAATGTTCGAAAAATATAAATGAAGCTGATCAGAAAACAATTTTTGATGATTACTATTCACTTGACCAAGCCGGAAAATACAGTTTTATACCGAAAACCACTGAACGGATCAACTCGCGGAAAACAGAAATCTGATAAAACATCTCGCCGAAAATTTTCGTATTTTTATTTTTTTAATTTAAATGGAAAAAATATCTGTATGCAAGCATTTTTTGGACACTTTAGTAATATCACAAAAACCTATATATACAAGGTTTACGATGAATAAGCATGCAGTTATTATCAGCATATCTTCGATAGACGTTTTATCTTGGATGTTTTCAAACCCAAATCTCATAAATGTGGCCTATACGAACTGTTTACAATCGACAAAACCTAAATTAAAATATGTTCAAAGACGAATATGTTGACGATATTGCCTTAAACGTGGCAATGCGGCAGTTAAACACAAAGGATAAGGAATGTGGGGTACCAATTCTCTGCATAGCAGCAACCGAAAAGCAACATTGATGAATTTTTTTACCTCTCCAAACTCAACGTTTACAACCTCAAATACTGGAACGAGTGTTCGCTAATAATGATATAACGAAACTTGTAACTGCGAGTGACTCTTGTGTACCTCAGAACAAGAATTCATTTATATCATTATCTTTTCTGTTAGCGGTATTTCTCTTTGGAATTCTATTCCATTAGATATTAAGAGGTCAGCGTCGCCTAAATCGTTTAAAGCGTGTTATTAAGCGTGGCGCGCTTGAATGACAATACATGTATAGTTCCATTTTTGTAATAATATTTTCATTTGTACTATTTTTGTATGTAGTCTGTAAGTATTCACTTCTTGGAGTGTCCTCTGTAACAAATGAGCTTCAGCTCAATACGGAGAGTACTAGCATGGAGTGGACGTGTTTTTTGAAAAAATCTGAGGTTTTTATGCCAAATGGAAGTATTTTTTGATGGTGGTTGTTTTTGCATTCAAGATTCCTAAATCTATTTGAATTATTGCTAGTTGTGCTGGGAAAGGATGAATATTTCAATCGTTGTGGGAAATATATGGGGCAGTTTAACAGAACTATTAACAAATTTATGGTAAACTAACTAGACGAATTAATACAATAATATCAAATAAGGCTCGAAATAGTATTTTGTTGCACGTGTGCAAGATTCATATCAAGCCGAAGAAACAGGCTGTCATTGTGAAAACCTAAATCATAAAACACAAGAAATTTGTGGAATTCATTAAAATTACATTGTCGTGGAACGTCGTTGATTCTTACCACATTGAAAATTACAATAAGACGGAGTATAAAAAATTAAAGATTTACAGAAACAAAAACCAATTGAGTACTTCGAGTATACTCAAAGAGATAAAATACTAAACAACCGGTAGTACGACAATTCGCCGAAATCACTGAAATAGCATATTATTGAAAACGACAAATCATCTTAATCAACATTTCACTAAGATACCGAAAGCGAGAATTCACCGTAAACGGAAGAATTGGATTTTTTGATACGACAAAAATAACAAAGAAGTTTCTGAGCACTGTAAATTTATCTGTTTGAGAGGAATACTAGCACTTCCAATAAAGATGGTATGGTGCGATGAAGTTTTTCCTGAACTATTCCCGCCAACAGTTTCTAGGTTTGAGACCAATGCCAGATGCCTCATGTGGCAGATTTTTATTTTTATCCTGCTTTAGAAATTCTCTTACCTACCACGCATTTAAAAGTAGCACGTTCTTTTTAAACACTAGAAGTGCATGGGATTTCTAATTTAACGATATTCCTCATACGTTTTCTAGCATTCCCTGAGCTTATATCTTAAATTCAGCTAAAACTGTTATTTAAAAGCCATTTTAATTATCAAAACGAGTTCTATATTTTTTGGTTGGGAAAAAAATGGCTGAAAAAAAAATTGACTATTTAAAGAAAACTCCCTATAAATGCAATCATTGCTCATTAAGTAGATGTAATCTGTGCGATAAGGCTGAGTAAAAATAAACGGAGTGAGGGCAAACCGGCAAACTACAGGAAAATATTAGGTCTTTTTCAATTCATGTGAAAATGCACAACTATTAAACAATTAATTAATTTAACCTTATTTTAGCAATTCAATTTTAAAATTCCATTTACGAGTACATATATCTAAATTAGTTAATTATATTATTGAGCTCGTTATTTCTCGGTTTATTTTAATCTTGAATTCCTTCAAAAATTATTTTTGAATCCGATTTTGTTTCTAATTATCAATTTCATTGTGATTGATATCGCTTAAATCCGTCTCCCCACCTCCTTAGTTGTCCCCGCTCAAGTACTTCTTCCTGAATCATTTTAGAATCTCACGTCTATCATTCAAACCCAAGCTAGATTATTAACGGCTAAGAAATCGCATAATTGATGTTGTTTTCGATAAAATGGATACCCAACCACGTCCCTCATACGTTCATGGTTAAGAAATAACCAAATTTCACTCAGGCAGGCCATTATGAAACCATCATCTCACATATAAGAATCTTAATTACAATATATCCTCCAAAATCGTTTAACGAACTGGTAATATAAATTCAGTACGGCCATATTCCAGAACTACATCCAAGGTTTACGACATAATACCAAGCCTGTCCTGATTTCGATATTCGGTAATATTCGGACTAAGATATAAACCAATTCTAAGTTTTATTATGCGTAGCCGGTTTTCGGAAATTATATCGGAATTCGCGTTATAATCCCAATATTGTGTTACACATCGATTGGACCAATGTCTGTAACAAAGAGTTTAGTTCCATTAAGCAAGGCCAAATTTCAGAGTTACCTGTAAAAGTATTAAAATTAGACTAAAATTGTCTGATAGATAGCGTTTCATCAGCTTCTATATATTGGAAACCATCTTTTATTTATATCCCAAAGTCGGTTAGGAAAAAATTATACACTAACACACAGCATGGTAAAACGCTAATGGCGGGATCATGAATACCAGCCTAATATTTTGACAGATGTGACATTTTATAAAGTTTTTTTTAATAAAAGAAAATAAAATCGGTTAGGTTGTTTGTGCTTTTCTATATAAAATTTCGCTATCGTTCCGCCCTAGAACGTCGTACAAAATTCAAGGTTGAATACATGATCGAATTTTACTATAGCCGGTTAAGAAATAGATAATGCTAATCAATTTCCAAATTTGGATAGTCTTTTGAAAATACTTAATATTGAAAAATTTAGTCTAAATTTAGCCGAATTTTTAATTATCCCGGATTTTGAACTTCAGGATTTAGATTACCTGGTTCTAATTCCGCGATTTTAGTTACGAGAATTTTAATATTTGGGAAATTAAAACGTTCTTTTTAAATTTGGGATCGGAAGGTAATCCTAACGACTCCGATTTTAAAATATGAAACTTTCAACAAACATTTCAAATTTTTGTGAAAATCCTTAGTTAACCTTATTGATATTTACCGGATACAATTTATTATAGCATAATTCTATAGTGAAAGTGGCAGGGAGATATATTAACAATTTTATTATATTTTCAAAAAAATTACATCTAACTTGTTACGCCAGAAAATAATTAAAATATAAATTGTATGTTAATTCGTCTCCCAATTCCCTATTCCCGGAGAATTACTTGAATAGATCCAAAGGCCGGTGAAATGTTCGCCGTTATTTAATGGTGCAAGCTTTTAGGACTAATTTGGGTGTGACTTTTCTGCAGTCCTGTTGATTTTTCATTTAAGGGAACCCATAGTATTGTAGTGGTGCGTTATGCCAATAATGACTTGCCCCAACTAGACAAAGAGAAGATCTTTGATATTATCTGATTTAACTTCGGTGGATCGTGAGACATTACGAGGGGACTAACAAAAGTTCGCCTGGTGGTGACTATTAAATGTATTTTTAAAAAGCCAAAGCTTCCAAATCATTTGCAATTGTTTTATGAGACTTTTTTCAAAATTTCATAACGATCGGATAAAATGGAGACACATTACATTTATCTGTAGAGGACGAGCCCCGAGAAAGTCGAGAAGATCCACGATTGACACAGGAAATTATTGCGATGACTTATCATCTAGGATACACGAGGAAATCTGTTCGATGAATTCCACGAATTTAAAATGAGGCCTAAAAAGAGGCTCGAGTTAATTTTGTTAAATTTTTTCTAAATAAATTCGAAAATGGGTAGTCTAGCATTTTTAGTAAAGTTGTTACTGGTGACGTTTGGTTCTATAAATACGATCCGGAAACCTAACAATAGTCCATGGTACGGAGCCCAACAGGAGCAAACCCACCCGTAAAAGCTAAGCAACAAAAATCAGTAACAAAAGAAATGATGTCAGTTTATTTCACTCGATTAAAAATTGTTGCTGCTATTCCCCTGGAAAAAGGTCAGGCGGTAACTGCAAAATGGTATAACGAAGACTGCTTTCCAAAAGTTTTCAAAAATTCGTTGGAAAACTGGAAGACAGAAGATTTACGATGGTACTTTTTACATCATGACAACGTGCCACTTCTCAACTGCTAAAATAACGAGTAACTTTATTGTGATCTCTGGCATCGAAGAAATACGACCAGTACCATATTATCCAGATCTAGCATCTTGTGATTTCTGGTTATTTCCAAAAATTATAAATAAATGAGGGGAGAGGTCTTTAACAGTAACGCGGAGATAATTTATGCGGTTAATGCTGAACTTGATAAGCTTAAAAAGCAAGATTTTGACGACTGTTTTCAAAAATGGATCTATTCTCATTCTATCCATCAAAACTGGATCTAAGAACTGCATTCAAATCAATGGCAATTGTTTAAAGAATATAAAAAAAACGAATATTAAGAATAAAAACGAAACAAAAAATTTTGTTTTCTTCTAAGCGAACTTTAGGTCAATCAATCTTTAGACTAATTTTAGGTCAATCTTTTGGTTGGTGTTATTAGATTTACAAAAACTTGGCTTTTTTAAAAGACAAGGTTGTAAGAACGTTTTAACTTCTACGACATTTTCCAATAAAATATGAAAAATAGGTCTATCTACCTAGAAATTGTCAGTTACAACCTTTTTATCGAAATTTATTTTCATTTAGTGTGCTATGCTACTTTTTTTACGTTCGTTACAACTTTTTTATGTTTAGCGCTGCTGTAAACATGTTTCGTTTAGTTCACGGTTGTGTATTGTTCACTTGTGATATTTTTTGTAATTTGCTCAGCATAATATGTAAGTAATAAACATTTTACCATTAAATGAAATTCGAATATTATTATAATCTAGCAACCAACGCTATGCCTGGAACATCTGCCGTTTAATATTTGAGTGTGGCTGGAGAAGAGGATGAAATTTTATAGCTTAAACTATACCCAACTCGAAAAGCGATTGCTTGATTATAAATGATCCTAAAATATTAAAATGTTTTGGGGACACAAAATAATTGTGTTGTGGCTGCAGAAAATGGTGTTAATGGCGAGTATTCACTGAGAGTTTCTAAATCAAATCAATTCCCTGCAGTTTCGGATAGTAAATATTTTAATACAACTGGAAATGAATTGGTAAGTGGTGATTAAATAATTTGAACGTTCTGATGTATCTAAATTTCTAAAACCTTTAATTTGAATTTAGCTTAAACAAGAAAACAATCCCGGAAGCCGAATAATTGGAAAGTAAACGTACGAACCCGAAATTATAAATCAGGTTTAGAATTCACACACAACAAAGGTCTTAGTTCGAAAAGCAAGTAAAAAATTTAAAGAATTGTTTAACATCTCGCAATTTCATGCAATGTTCGAAAAATATAAATGAAGCTGATCAGAAAACAATTTTTGATGATTACTATTCACTTGACCAAGCCGGAAAATACAGTTTTATACCGAAAACCACTGAACGGATCAACTCGCGGAAAACAGAAATCTGATAAAACATCTCGCCGAAAATTTTCGTATTTTTATTTTTTTAATTTAAATGGAAAAAATATCTGTATGCAAGCATTTTTTGGACACTTTAGTAATATCACAAAAACCTATATATACAAGGTTTACGATGAATAAGCATGCAGTTATTATCAGCATATCTTCGATAGACGTTTTATCTTGGATGTTTTCAAACCCAAATCTCATAAATGTGGCCTATACGAACTGTTTACAATCGACAAAACCTAAATTAAAATATGTTCAAAGACGAATATGTTGACGATATTGCCTTAAACGTGGCAATGCGGCAGTTAAACACAAAGGATAAGGAATGTGGGGTACCAATTCTCTGCATAGCAGCAACCGAAAAGCAACATTGATGAATTTTTTTACCTCTCCAAACTCAACGTTTACAACCTCAAATACTGGAACGAGTGTTCGCTAATAATGATATAACGAAACTTGTAACTGCGAGTGACTCTTGTGTACCTCAGAACAAGAATTCATTTATATCATTATCTTTTCTGTTAGCGGTATTTCTCTTTGGAATTCTATTCCATTAGATATTAAGAGGTCAGCGTCGCCTAAATCGTTTAAAGCGTGTTATTAAGCGTGGCGCGCTTGAATGACAATACATGTATAGTTCCATTTTTGTAATAATATTTTCATTTGTACTATTTTTGTATGTAGTCTGTAAGTATTCACTTCTTGGAGTGTCCTCTGTAACAAATGAGCTTCAGCTCAATACGGAGAGTACTAGCATGGAGTGGACGTGTTTTTTGAAAAAATCTGAGGTTTTTATGCCAAATGGAAGTATTTTTTGATGGTGGTTGTTTTTGCATTCAAGATTCCTAATAATGCGCACAGCCAAATTGACAAGATGTTTTCAAAAAACGATTTTTTTTCATCAATGAATCTAATGCGGTTATTTAAAACCATTAATCTGAAGTGGCCTTTGCAAATATTGCAAATGATGTCATGCGACTACAAAAATTTTGAGGAATGCTCAAAAGCATTCAGCTATAAAATTGTTTCGTTCTGTTCCTTTAAGGACAATATAAAACAACACGAAGAATTAAAAATAGAGGAGGAAGCTATGCAAGTAGCTACTGTATCTATTAAAACCAAAAATAACAAGAGCTATAGCATATCAGCAATCTACTGTCCACCCAGATATAACACAAAAAAAGAAGACTACGTCAAACTTTTTAAATCGCTTGGTAATAATTTTATTATCGGAAGCGACTTTAGCGAAACACATATTCTGGGGATCAAATAGAACTAGTCTCAAAGGAAGGGAGCTATTTGAAGCAGGCAGGATATTAAAATGTGAGTTTCACTCCAGTAGAAAGCCAACCTATTGCCCTACGGACCCAAATAAAATTCCTGACCTACTGGATTTCTATATATCAAGAGGTATCTCCGAAAACTACTTAGCAGTTGAAAATGAAGAAGGGCTATCGTCAGACCATTCTCCAGTTTTAATGACAATAAGTGACACGTTAATAAGGAAAGCAAGCCCTCCAAGATTAACAAATAACAAAATCAACTGGGAATACTTTCGACAGCTAGTCGAAGAAAGCATCAACCTACACGTGGAGATATCAAACGCTTACACGATAGAAGAAGAACTACAAAACCTCATTGATAGTGTGCAAAAAGCGGCCTGGGAAAGTACTCCTGATCAGCAAGAAATATTACAAAAAAGTATAACCTATCCAGCTGAAGTGAGTGAGTTGGTTAACGAAAAAAGAAGAGCTCGTAAGACTTGGTAGAGAACCAGAGCCTCTGAGGACAAAAAAATCCTAAAAAACTTGTGCAACAAACTTAAACTACTTATAAAGGAGATTAAGAATGAGTCAGTTGCAAGCTTCCTAAGTAATCTTACAGGTAAACCTGACAGACTATTCCCTGTGGAAAGCCACCAAAGGTTTTAAAAGGCCTAAAATGCAAGTGCCACCCATTAGAATGGTTGATGGAACCTGGGCTCGCAGCGAAAAGCTGATCTGTTTGCCGAACACCTAGAAAATACCTTCAAACCACCAACTGAACAAGCGGATAATGAATATCTAACACTTATAAGCAAAGTAGACGAGGCATCTGTGCTACCAGTTACTCTGAAAGAAATCAAACAAGAAGTAAAAAACCTTAAAGATAAAAAAGGCCCTGGATACGACTTGATAACGAGGCGAATAATCAAAGCTTTACCAGAGAAAGCACTAAGGAAACTACAGCACATAATCAATGCTATCTTTAGACTATGTTATGTTCCGAGACAGTGGAAAGTAGCGGAAATCATAATGATTCCAAAGCCCAATAAACCACTAAACGACAAAATATCGTATAGGCCTATTTCTTTGTTAACAACAACATCAAAAATTTTCGAGAGACTGCTTCTCAAGAGATTAAAGCCAATTATAGAGAGCAGAAATCTTAAACCAGAACATCAATTTGAGTTTCGAGAAAGGCACACAACGATAGAGCAGGTACATAGGATTAGTGATACAATTGAGGAGGCGCTCGAAAAAAAGGAAGTATGTACAACAATATTCTTAGAATTTAAACTCCAACGAGATTTGCCAAAACAACATTTTGAATTGCTAAAGTCCTACATCAACGACCGTTACTTCCGGGTGAGAGAGGACGGAGAATACTTTAAACTGAAGAAAATATTGGCAGGAGTTCTAGGTCCCGTATTATACCTCCTGTATACAAATGATCTACCAGACATAGAAGAAGCTAGAATACAAAATGCTATTAATATAGTGGATAGCTGGACAAAGCAATGGAGAATAACAATTAACGAATCGAAATATGTGTTGATTTTACAAATAGGAAATTAGAATATATTCCGATTAGTCTGAATTCACAACAAATTCCATATTCTGATAATGCTAAGTATCTCGGCATGACGCTAGACTCTAAACTCAGGTGGAAAGCGCATGGTTAAAAGAAAAGGCAAGAACTGAATTTAATATTTAGAAAAATGCACTGGCTTATTGGAAGAAACTTCGAACTGACAACGCACAACAAACTGCTGTTATATAAACAAATCCTAAAACCTATCTGGACGTATGGTGTTCAGCTTTGGGGCTGCGCAAGAAAAACTACAGTGAAGATCATTCAAACATTTCAAAACAAAGTACTACGTAGCATTGTGAATGCTCCTTGGTACATTAGAAATGACAATCTCAATCGAGACCTAAACATGGAATACGTCACGATGAAATAAAAAAATTTAAATAAAATAATCCCACAAGAATATACTACTAAAATAATAAAACAGTTACTAGATAATCTATATGATTAGTTGTAATATTATACAGAACTAAAAATTTCTTAAATAAAATAAAATAAAAAAAAAAAAACTGTTCCTTAAAAATGTTGCGATTTACTCAAAAAAAATTCCACAATTTAGTGCTTGCGAAAATAACGAGGGTGACTAGACCGTAAAGCGTACTTATTCTAGCATTACCTAGTCCATTAATAATTGATTCGAACCATAAACTAGGTATCGGTTAAAAAATACAAAAAAGCATATCGAAAATTTTTTCAAGTATATGAGCTAACAAGATCAGAGGTACATCATATTAACGTCAAAAGACTAAGAATACGAAAAGTATTTGGTCAATGGTACCAAAGCAATTGTAACTAAGACTAAAAGTGAAATTTATTGTGCTACTACATTTAAGTTAATTTTAAATTGACGTATTTTTAATGGTTCATTTTTGAACATATGTACATCTATATTTACATTTTTTTAAAATATTGAATTAATTAATATTATATTATAATTTAAATAAAATTTATTAGTAAGATACCTACGTTTATTTTTATGTATGAATTTACATATGAAGTGCATGTAGCCTCAATTCGAAAATCGGAATAAAATTTTCCCAACTGCAGTAAAACTGTTCTAAGTGACTATCAAAAAGTTCTAAGTGACCACTTACAGCCTTGTTACATTCCTCTAATAGGGTTAAAATTTACAAAAGGTTGTAAGTGCAAAATGATGTTCACACTTGCCTAGCGTACTTTGCATAATTTCATCAATTAGTAGAAGTTTTCAAAAACTTGATAATTCAATATAATGAGTCCCAAAACGAAATTGGAAAGTAATATCTAATTAGAAAATATATCCATTTGAAATGTCATTTGCCATTTTCTCAAAATAACCTGTGACTGAAGTTAGAACACTTATATTCTAAAGTCGCGTGCATGCACACTATTGACTACGATCGTGATGTTACATTTCTTAGTGCGAAGTCTGGCCGTGCATATTCGCATATTAATAACCCGGAAGCCAATATGTGGATTTAAGTGTTTTTTCCATGGGGAAAATATGCTGACAGTATTTTTTTGTACTGAAAAAACGAAAACAAAAATAATCTTAAAACTTCATAAGTGACAAAGAAAAGAAATATGTTTTATTTCATTTTTATAGCAAACTTTTATGGTTTAACTTTGACAATTATAATATGGCATAACCTACAATTTTCATAAAAGTTGTAATTCGTATATTTTCGTATAGTTTCATTTTTTTTATATGATACAAAAAACTACTAACGTTAAAAAATTTAATCTCGTACTAAAAAACTATTGGTCATTTGCATAAGTGTGATAAAAATTTCTCATCTTTGCATACATTTTTCGTAGATGTGTTGACAATGCTGCAATAAAAAATGCTTTAGTTTACATTTTTATGGCACATTATGGCTGCACACTAACACCATGACAATTACTTTGTGAGTAAAATTTTACTCAGAACATTTTTTGGTTCGTGCACAACCAGTAAATCTATATTTTTTCCCCTGCTTTTATTTTTACTGACAGTAAGTTTTTCTCATAGAATAATCGCTTTACGCGCCCACGCGGGTGGGAAAGACAACTCCAAATTCTCGTCCATTTTGATGGCCGCTTTAATAAAGTTAACCGCTGGTAATGTTATGAATCCCACTCTAGAATTCTACTTTACGAAATCTTCAAGTTAAGCAAGGTTAGGAGATTACGCACATAACATGTACAAATTTTTGAAACGATTTTGTGTACAATTTGTGATTAATGCGATATGGTAATCGAGGCCTTTGTAAAATATTCATAACTTGGTTGTTTTAAAAGATATGGTTGTTAAACACTCGCTTAATCTACTTTTTACGTGTGCTGGTCACGTACTGGTGAAGAATTTCAAGGCATCCAATAAGACAGATGCACGCTTCAGCTGTGCCACCCTGGATTATGGTCGCTAATATTGTATTAGTCTGACGGTGCTCTTAACTCGCGTTGCCATTTAGTTTCTATTCCTATAATTTCCATTCCATCGCCTTCACCTGTACCGCCTGATTTTCTTGTTACCCAGAGAGTGAACTAAACGGTTTAAATCAAACTTCATATTTAATCGTTTACGATAAATTTGAGCCTTAGGAAAATTTTGTCGAAATCAAACCAAAAGAAATCATAAGAAACTTTCTTGATTTATTCGTATTTTGTACGTACAGTAAACCCTCAACTTAACGGACCCCTATTTAACGGACCTCTATTTTTCGGTTATCGATTATGATGGGATTGGGTAGGTTGGATAGAAATTGGATCCTTAAATGATTTTTGGAAGAATTCCTGGATTATGGCCATCTGGGACGGAACTCGTTCAATTCTAAACGGATTATGATGGGATTTGGTATGTTGGATGATGACAAACGAGTGTCCCTAGTAAATTATCTGATTTTCTAATGGCTCTGACAGGGTGTCCCATGAGATTTAAAATTGTGATTTGTTTAGTGGACCATAGGTGCATTAAATAGACAGTCTAAGCATTTTCGAATCTTTTAGCATGAACTTCAGTGTTATTGACTGACTGTTAAGCCCAAATGAATGCTCCTGGTAAATAATATGAGTTTCTAATGGGTATAACAGGGTGTCAAACGAGATATGAAAATGTGATGTTTTAATGAACCTTAGGTACATTCCAAAGTCATTCTAAGTATTTTCTTAGCATTTAGAATGAACTTCAGTGACATTGGTAGACTGTCAAAACCCAAACAAGTGTCCCTAGTAAATTATATGATATTCTAATGGGTCTGATAATTTACTAGAGACATTCCGCTTGGTTTTAACAAATCACAAATATCATTGAAGTTTTTGCTAAATGCTTTGAAAAGACTAAGAATGACTTTGGAATGTACCTAAGGCCCATTCAAAAATCACATCTCGTCTAAAATACACAATATAAATTCGCCTGAATGATTACTTCCACGAATACTATTACAATAAGTTTGTTGTTGTTGCATTTTTTGGTTTAGTTCGGATAAACTTCACTAACATCATATAACTTTATAATTTTTATGAATAAAACATGATGTATATATCCATCATTTGGTTTTTTTTAACAATTACAAACTTTGTATTTTTATAGTATTTAGCTAATAAATAATGATAATACGGAGTTTGTTACCGCATTTCCAAAAATGTATGATATCCATGTTGTGAAAGTCTTGAAATACTATAAATACAAAAATATTTTTACAATTTTCATTATAAAAAACACACAGTACTAATGAATCCGTTTTAAAAAAATAAAATCTACATTCACCAGCATCAAGCATTATTCAATTTTCCATATTCGTTAACACATTTTCCAACATTTTTTTTTTTTTCTGTTTGTGTTGTGGAACCTTATCCTCTCCACTCCCTCGCAATTTTCTGTATTAAATTACACATATCTCATAAAAAATAGCGCAAAAATACAAAAAATTAAATTTATCTGTACATCAAATTTCAATTATATCTTTCATTTATCAACAGCATACAAAATTGAAAATTCAAAAACAAAATTTCCTTTTTGTAAATTTAATTAAAAATAAAAAAAAATAAAAATTAAATACAAAATGAAAAATTTCATTATTGATGGAACGATTTTTTTCTCATTTTCCGGTATTAAGAGAGATGGATATAATACTTCAATGAAGCAAAGAGTATTTTATGATGGGAATAAATGTAATTAATTTTTGCTGGAGTTGCTGGCGAATTGATTTTTTTGCATTTTTCCGATTCATTTTAATCAAACCTAAAGTGTGATTGATAGATTTTAATGGTAATGACGTTTAAAATATAGTACTAGAACATCGTTTGAACGTACATAATTCTTTTGATGTTATATGGTGCTCTTGATGGTATTATATCAGTTAGTTGATTGCAAAAAGGAAAAAAAAATATATGCAAAAAATTATTACTATTTGATTGTTTTTGATGAAACATATTTTCAACAGAAATTAAATTACATTTCTACCCAAGTTTTTCCCAAAGTGAATCAAATATTTTTAAATGTTGAAAGAATCACATATATTGCAGGTATATTGTACAGGTTTTTAGTGTATTAAAACCTAGAATTTTTAATTTATTTTAATAAATATTTTTTTACAAAATCTATAACGTACGGATTTAAATTCTACTTGTGTTATAAACGATCTATTTTAATTGGCTTAATTTTTGCAAAAAACAGCAGCAATTTTTTTTTTGGATATAATTTGATTTGCAAAAGTACTAAGCAGATGTGAATCTTGTGAACCTTATTCAAAGAGTCGGTAATGAAACTAAACACAGTAACTTTTAACGTTGTGTTCACAAACCAACATGTTTGGTTCTTCACTATGCCTGTATTAATCCTAATTTTACAGAACAACCCAGAAAAAAAATCTCGTTAAAGAAGAGGTCATTTATTTGGTCTAGCAGAACTATAAAAGGGGTTTTCATAATAGCAGAACTCAAAGAAATGCTTTTGTATTATGTGATTTAATTTTTACATTGAGGTGAGGTTATCAAGACGCTTGCCACAATTGCAACAAAGAAAGTTCTTAAAATGAAAGTATATAAACAGCTTGTATGGGACAATGCGGTAAATGTTGAGAACGGCTGTTTCATCTAAGTTTGAAGCACTTGCGTATAACTGTTAATATAAATATATTCAATATACATAGTATATTATGCTGTTGAAGCATAATCTTTACAAGAATAAAAATTCAAGACGATACCTATACTGTAAAATAGTTAGGTTATAATTCTAGAAGCTGAGTGAAACAAATATTTTTAAATGTTGAAAGAATCACATATATTGCAGGTATATTGTACAGGTTTTTAGTGTATTAAAACCTAGAATTTTTAATTTATTTTAATAAATATTTTTTTACAAAATCTATAACGTACGGATTTAAATTCTACTTGTGTTATAAACGATCTATTTTAATTGGCTTAATTTTTGCAAAAAACAGCAGCAATTTTTTTTTTGGATATAATTTGATTTGCAAAAGTACTAAGCAGATGTGAATCTTGTGAACCTTATTCAAAGAGTCGGTAATGAAACTAAACACAGTAACTTTTAACGTTGTGTTCACAAACCAACATGTTTGGTTCTTCACTATGCCTGTATTAATCCTAATTTTACAGAACAACCCAGAAAAAAAATCTCGTTAAAGAAGAGGTCATTTATTTGGTCTAGCAGAACTATAAAAGGGGTTTTCATAATAGCAGAACTCAAAGAAATGCTTTTGTATTATGTGATTTAATTTTTACATTGAGGTGAGGTTATCAAGACGCTTGCCACAATTGCAACAAAGAAAGTTCTTAAAATGAAAGTATATAAACAGCTTGTATGGGACAATGCGGTAAATGTTGAGAACGGCTGTTTCATCTAAGTTTGAAGCACTTGCGTATAACTGTTAATATAAATATATTCAATATACATAGTATATTATGCTGTTGAAGCATAATCTTTACAAGAATAAAAATTCAAGACGATACCTATACTGTAAAATAGTTAGGTTATAATTCTAGAAGCTATTTTTTATTAACCTACAAGTTGACAAAAAACCACTGCATTATAAAATAACTCATAATGTTTTGAGAGATATTAGTTTTATCTAATTGAAAAACTAAATATGGTGTAACCAAATAATAAAAGTTTAAAACTTCTTCTCTGTCTTAATGCTTAGATTAGAGAACAAAATGATTGAATGAAGCAATCTTAGGTACACCACGATCAAATTTTCCTTTGTAGCTTTAATTTTAGTTTGCAAACCAGGCTACCAACTTAGATAATGAGTGACAATTATTTAAACCATGAAATGATCCCTTTATCATTTAAATATTTTTGAGAGTCGCTGAAAAGTGTTTGCGCTGAAATTTTCATGTATGAGCCAAATTGACTTTAAAGATTCTAAGTATAGTATTAAAATAATGGGCCGACCTATATAAAATGTCCTGAACTGGTCACTTAAATTACGTCATCGCTATAGATGTAGGAAAAACGGCTTAGAGGTCAATGCAGGTTCGACTGGTTTCAATAGAGTTGTGAGCTATGGATATGTTAGCTTTAAATGATTTTGTTGTTTAGCAATGAATATAATATGTTCAGACTTAACTAACGCGATTTCTGGAATTTTCGTCAACTATCACACATTTTCGCATAAAATTTTAAACATTTGTTTGTTGAAAGGATCAAAATGATCATTGGTAACAAGGATAAATCGTTCCGGTTAGATTTTGGAACCTTTTATCACATATTATTGCAAATTAGAACCTTTTATGTCTGTGAATTTCACCCGAAAAATATCCCGAAGAAATGCGACGGCAACACTATAAAACGAATATCACGCCATTTTTCAGTGTTATCCGGAAAAATTTTCTATATTACGCTAGTTTTGAATGTCATCCCGTAATATTTTTACTATCATGCCATTTTTAGGATCATGACATTTTTTATTTTTTTTTGTTATCCCGAAAAAAAATCCAATACAGAAAACATCAGTAAAGAAGTAGTGACAGGTGTTCGAACCATCCCGAAACCAAAAGAAAATATTCAAGCGCAGAAATTTATATCAGGAGAAATTAATTTAATAACAAATAATTTACTGGCATGGTTAATCCAAAAATGCAAAATCAAACATTATTGTTAATAGTAAGAAAATAGTTATTGTGGATCGAGTTTATGAGTCAAATTTTAGATATAGCCATGTGAAGTCGTAGTAAATATTACAATTTTGACGTTTGAAAGGTCGATCCCTCTTCTGCAAATTCCATACCAACTTTGCCTACTACGACTTCACACAGCTATATCTTTAACTTGTAACATCTTTACCATTTTTCAATAATAAAATAGTTCTATTTTATTTCAGAGAATTATTGTTTTTCTAATATTAAATATTTGCATGAATTTTTTGTATATTTCATTAATTTTGATTAAATTGATGTATATTATTTTAGTGTAATTTTTTTCGAGGTGATATAAAAACTTGTCGCGAAATGTGATATAGTACATATAATTTTAATTGAAAATTTCGTGATACTAATTTAATATTACAAAACTATATAATAATTTACTATACATTATATCTACTCTCGTGGTACTGGGTTCGAATCCCATCAGAGGCTAGATGCAAATCGAATTTTCATCATCGATTACAATCGGTGATGTTAATAAACACAACTAAGACCCTCTGATGGAGTGCAGAATTCAGCGCCGACCCACCGTCCATGTCAATGTGCAGGTAGTATACTGTATTTGTGTGAGTAGGTGAATGGGTTAATGATGTAGCATGAATGCGTGGTATCACAATGGGCCAAGAAATGGCCTAAGTGTAAACCACTGAAACCTAACCTAACCTATCTAATCTCGTGATATATTTGTTTTATATGAAGCAATATTAATTATATTTACTTGACTATCAGGATAGTATTAACCCTTTACTGCATAGTTTATCATATATGATATGCTTATTACAAAGTAGCCTATTTCGCATAGATTACACTTTTTCATAAGAAAACCGCTGCAAATATATTGGTTCATTGTATTACTTTGTGTAAACTGCGTTTGTAGGGAAAATTAATTGTCAAAATATTGGCGGGAAACGTTTATATCGACTATGTACTGTGGTTAATAAAGTAAACAAAAAGTTGCTCCTCATTTGATACAATTTCTTATAGAATTGTGGGTGGATTGTGCAATCTAAGTATTAAATTAAATATAATAACTGTTTTACAAACTGTATTTAATGTGTTGGAATAATATATCAAATTAATTTTGTGAAAATTATGGATTTTAGAAAAGCATATCATATATGATATTTTATGCAGGTATAATAATATCTTGCTATATATCATATATGATATGGTATCATATATGATATGCTGTGCACTAATTTCTTAATTCAAATTTGCGGCGGTCATTTTTATTTAGAAAAATGAGTACAATAAAACGATATTTGACCCAAGAAGAGGTGGAAGAAATTATCAATAATTGGTCAGATTCTGAAGATGAATTCGACTCTGGTGGTGATGATGAAGATAATATTTATGATGAAGTGGTGGACACAAAAATACATCATGAAAACGTCGAATTGGATGTCGAAAGTGCAGTTGTGCCAAATCCTATAGATGGTGAAGTATTTGATATTGAGGGTATGGAAATAGTGTATGCTGAAAATGTGCCTGGTTTTAGCGATTCCGTTACTGCCATGAATCAACTAAAACAATTAAAAGATGATTATTCACAAATCATTTGGAAAAACAAAGATTTTATAATATCGCCAGATAAACATAAATTTACAGGGAGTTCTGATCTTACGGAAACCCAAATGAATTTGAGTATCCCTTTCTCTGCAAGAGATAAATATTTACCGAATGCAGAAAAATCCTAATAATAATAATTCATTTTCGACAAAAGACATTAAAAATTTTATTGGAATACGCTTGTTTACCGCTGTAGCACAAATCACTAATACCAGAAGATATTGGCATCAGAAGTTGGGAAATCCTATGGTTCAAGAAACCATGTCAATAAAATGATTTGAGATAATCAGACAAAATATCCACTTCAACAAATGAGGAAATGCTACCTAGAACACACCCAGCTCACGATCGCTTACATAAAATAAGACCGTTGCTCAGCAGTTTGATCACTTACTTTCAAAAATACCATTAGAAGAATGTTTATCTGTAGATGAACAAATGTGTTCCACAAAGACAAGATCATTCATGAAGCAGTATATGCCGGCTAAACCACACAAATAGGGATTTAAATTATTCGTGCTTTGTGGAACCTCGGGGTTTGCCTATAATATCGAATTATATACTGGTCAAGAAAATGACCACCAAAAATGGCCACATAATGAATTAAATCTGTGAGCAGCATCCAATGTTTCATTCGTCTCACAACAATAGTTCCATCAAATATGAATTATAACTTTTTTTTTGATAACTAATATATATCGATTCCATTATTAGTCGAATTACTAAAACGAGAAATACATAGTTTAGGCACGGCTCGTAAAAATCGTTTGCAGAATTCGAAGCTTCCCGAAAATAAATATTGGGAAACATAGCCTAGAGGTTCCACCTTTGAGATGATGGCCAATATCGAAAGAAACGAAATTACCGTAGTGCAATGAAAGGATACTAAAATAGTGACACTAATCTCTATACATTTGTAGGGAGAAACCCACTGCATTTGTCAACACGAAGGGAAAAAGGAGTTGGTAGCATCAATGTCGACTGTCCGTCACTCGTAAAAGAATACAATAAGTTTATGGGTGGTGTAGACCTGTGGACGCAAATGTAGGTCGATATAAAATCAAAATACGATCAAAAAAATGGTATATGAGGGTGTTTTACCATATGCTAGATGTTACCGTATCAAATGAGTGGATGTTATGTAAGTTAGTTAAAGAAGTTAAGTTGAATTAATTAAAAATAAATTTCTCATACATTTTAAATTATTATTTTGTCGAAACACAACGTGGTACGTCTGAGAAAAAAATCTTGGGTCTTGCTGATTTCAAAACGGAAATATCTGAGACATTAATGAAGTATTCAGATTCGACAAGAGTTGAAAGGCCATCCCGAACTATTAACGACCGAATAGGTTTGAAGAGAAAAAAAGCTACTGCAGGTCAGCTACCGCCGAAAGAAATACGGCTGGATAATATAGGACACTTGTCCAATTGGAACGATAAAAGATTATCCTGTAAGCTGCCAGGCTGTAATAAGCTGGGATTTGTGCGTTGTTCTAAATGCAACATCATTTTATGCCTTAACAAGGAGAGAAATTGTTACGCAGTATTTTATTCTAATAACGAAAATCTAAAATAATACCAATAGACTGAAGTTTGAAGACTGAGAATTGTGATTTTACAATTTACCAAAAATTATTTGTTTTTGAAATAATTCAATTATTTCTTTTAATTTTGTATAATTTATTTTATTATTTTATTTATTTTTATTTATTTTTTTGTATTATGCAGAATTTGTTGAATTTGATTAACTTGTATAATAAATAAAATTTATTTTTACTTTGTATCGACATAAGCTTTTTGTCATCTTGAATACAAGGGATATCATATGTGATATACATGAAAAACTTCGATTTTCGTAAAAAACGAATTTTTCCTCAACCTAAAATATTAACTTTCGTTTGAAGTAATTAAAAATACACATAAAAACAATTTTTTTCCAACAAAATAAGAAACTGTGCAGTAAAGGGTTAAAATATTCTGTAAATATATAATAGTCTTGCCATATTCAACTATAATGGGTTTTCGGGATAATTTTTTCGCGATAACTTCCCAGAGATGAATCTTTTGGTTTTTTTTTGTCGTAAATGAAAGCTTTGCCGGAAACGAATATTTACCGAAAACGAAAAAACTCTTGTGGAAGCTGCCATTTCCGGTTGACCGATTTGTTACTGATATAGCGAACGGTAGTTCTGGAAAATCTGATTTACTATACTTTGACTACGTAAGGGCAAATCATAAAGTAAAGTAATCTGAAAATTTTCAGGCAGATTTTCTTTCCTGTGTCGGTGTGTGCAGACTAAATTTGTGTGTCTACAGCCCAGACAGGTGGTCTCAATGTGATGAAACTCTATCCTTAACCATACATTGGGAGATGCAAGTGATTTTTGACCGAAATCTGTCTATCGAAAGTAACGGCTTAAAGGGGCGGCTAAGCAAAAACCTGGCTGTGTTATTAAAAGGCTAAGGGAAGGAACCCGGATATCTAAATCACGAACAGAATTGGCTTAAGTAACGACGTCGTTGTAAATATATGTTCACGAGAAATGGACTCGAGAGGAGGTGATTGTTTAACATTTGCCCATGTTCAACTCAAGGTTGTTCTTTGCACACCATGCGGAGAAGTTATTGAAGTCTCATTGTAGCAGGCTGCCATTAGCGTTTATATATATCGATGAATTTTTAATTAAACATTCAACGCAGTTGATAGACAGAATAAAAAAGTCGGCCCAGATGGCTGTCTTGAGACACTCTATATCTTTCTCAGAAATGAGTTAATACTGATGACCTGAACAGTTCATGATATATACGGTCTTTGAAATAAAAGCCCATCCAATGGTGAATTTGGGGAGGAAAGCTAAGCGCCCTAAGCTTAAATAAAATAACTTAATGATAAATCCTGCAAACGTCTTGCTAAAATCGGTGAAGATAACATCAACATCATCGAAAAACAATGCTATGGTGCAGGAAATCGGATGTTCATTACCCACGGCTGGGAGTGAGCAAGTGAGCTTCAAGTCTTAAGCGGCCGCAGTGATAATAACCTTTTTGAAAATATCTGAAAAAAGTTTTTTGCAACTCTGAGCTAACGCTTTAATACAAAACTTTAATACAAAATATACTTACTCCAATTTTAATACAAAATATACTTACTCCAAGAAGACATCGTAATTTGGAGAAAATTCATACGGGTCATCGCATAATTCCCGACTTGAGTTTTTATGTCTCTGATAAAACAAACCGAGAAATAATCAAGGCTAAACCATCTTTAGAAGTATCTTCTGACCACTTTCCGCTCATTACTGGGCTGACCAAAAGCCATATTCTCCAATCAACCATCTAACGAACAGCTTTGCTAACTGCGTTTAAAATTCAAGATGTATATCAGTTCGTTTATCGACTAGACTTCTATACTGCAGTCAGCTAACGATTTAAATATTTCTATGGAAAACTTTAGTGATTTGCAGGTCAACGCCATACTTGTCTAAGCCAAATGCTACAAGCCACTGGTTATGTTTGTATACTTGTACAAGCCCCTGGTTATGTTCGGGTACAGGAAATGCTTAAACAACTGCCTGCATTTATAAATCAGGATATATCCCTGAGTGCTGGATATTGTCAACTAAATAAAAATGATCCAGAAGCCTGGTAAGGATTTGATCAAAGTCTTATCATAAAGTCCAATAAGTCTACAACCAATCATCTCGAAAGTATTCGATAAAATAGTTATCGAGATCATTAAACTGGAACTACGAAATATCATTCCTAATCTTCAATTTAGTTTCAGAACTGAGCGGAGAAACATTGACAAAGTGCACTGAGCAGCTATACAAATAAGGTCAGCATACCAAGAGAAAAAGTACCGCTCTGCTGGATATTGTCCAAGAATATAAAAGTTTGACACGATGATCTGCTTCTTAAAATTAAATTTAAATTGCCAAAAATTACCCAACTCATTTTAATTCTAGATCTACCAACGTTTTCGCAACTGATGCGGTAGCCATAAAATCCACAAACGGCATTCTAAAGTCCTCAAGAACATATGTTTTACATCGAAACCTGGCTAAAGAAATGGAAGATAGAGGACGATGAAGAAAAATCGACCCACGTAACATTCATATTACATTCATATCACATTCACGTACATTCCTTTGTATTGTGTATCCCTCAAGCACTCAAGCAAATGGAGCAAAATACCTATATAAGCGTCCATGTATAGACCGACCGTTGACTTGGGCAAAAAAAAAATATTGAAAGGAAACGAGACCATTCATACCTGGTCGGATGTCAATTATGGCAATCATCCTCCGTTTCGAATATTGACATTGTCCAATGAACACAGTTAAAAATCTCAGAATGATCGAAGGAACGCCCTATTTCATAAAAAAATAAAAATATACATAAGGAGCTGTAGTCAATTTAAAAATGACGTTTGTTTATATGTATATTTTCAGAATTATTTAGTTTATATAATTAAATTTAGTACTTAACTTATACAATAGATGGAATTGTTTATATAAATTTGTTATGTTCTGTAAAATTTAGTATATATAACAATTATTGAAAAAGAGGGGTCGAAACAATCCAGTAGTACAAATCAGCGCATAAACAGCTTATAATTAGAGAGCGCTCAATTTTTACTTCAAATTGATGCACCTAATACTTAACTCGTATTGAGAGAGAGAGCTAGATTTATTTGTTTATATGTTTATGTATTTATCTGATTTGTACTACTGGGTAACCGAATAAATAAAAAACAATAAAATTAATCTGAAATCATCGGTAAATCATTTTGTTTTATTTCAAAATAAATTATCGCTACATAATTCAGAAGTAGGAAGCAGAATCTAAAAATCGGTCGCATATTTAATAAAATAATCGTTTTAATCGTGCACATGTGAATTTGGTTGTTCATGAGAATGGATGTCAGACAAGTCAAAGCTGAATTGAAAAAAAGAAATATAAACGCGGGCGGAAAAAACAAGCTCTAACCGAACGATTTCTGGCCGCTATGATCAATGAGCAAGGTAGAAAGAACGATTTAGTCGAAACACCAAGTACGTTTGGTGTTGCACAGACATCATGCGTTTTGATGGGGCTCAGTGATAACAATGATAACGAGGAGCTCTGGTTCAAATTTTCAAGAAAATAGCAACCATAAAAAACATCAAGATAGGACAAGGGAAGACATGTGATGATCACCGTTATAATGTAAAAGATATTGAAGAATTGTTACCAATATTTAACCCTATATAAATTTCACAACTCCTTCACCGAAACAATTCATCAAAAGCGTTAAAGATATTCAAAACATTTAAGAGATAAGTGAAAGACTGATACTATTTTCATTGGCACGACGATTACAAGGTGCTGCGTTACTTTGGCATCGAAGTGCCAAGGGAAATTGCATACCATAAACGAAGTGGACGTACATGAACGATTGCGGAAGAATATTAGATCTGAGAACCAAAATGTTATGTCATTTTCCGATCTCTTCGACAAATTACAATTTTTTGTTAATACAAAAACACTCAGAATTCGAAAATGTGCTTCGTGAAAGTGGTAATAAACTGAGTGATGATCGACAAAAGCTACACGACAACAAAAACAACATTTTTTGTGGCACCTGATTATTCATTACGTTACGGATGTCTAATTGGACGTGATTTTATTAACGATCCTTCAGTTAGATTCAAAGTGGATACACAACATACTGGGAATAATCTCTGTTTTTAACAGTCATCGGTTGCGCTCGATTATTCGAGACCTTTTGTTCCATATATGTAAGACACGCATTAAAAATTGAATTGACTTCAAGTAAACCCGTATATTCGACCCCGCAACGTTTATCTATTCGTGACCGTCGCAACGTTTATCTATTCACGACCTCTTAAAGAGAGAAGGCATACGCTGTAGCAATTGTGACTACAAAAGTAGAATAGAGCTCGTAAATAAAAATAACGGTTCTCCTCGTCTATGGGTGTACTACAGGACTTAAAAAAAAAAAACTTTAAAGGATAGATATCCGCTACCGTTATAATAAAAGATTGTCTTGATAGCATGTGAGGTAAGCGTATTTTTTACATTTATCGATTTAAAAAATGAGTTTAACCATATTCCAGTGGCAACCAAATCTATTAAATTTACAAGTTTTATTACTCCAGGCGGAAAGCGCTTTTAAAAGATTACATTTGTTATTAATTACACAATAAATCGTACAATTAACGCCACTCCTGCTCAGGCTCTTTTTGGTGTAAGTAAATGATTATCGAACGGCCAGATAGGGGAACCAGTATTAACGAATAATGATTTCAATGAACACGATCTAAAAAGTGTGAGCTGTTTAATTGTTGGACAGCAAAATAACACATCGTTGAAGAATAAGGTGAACTTTGATCGAAGGCGTCGCCGCCTGCCAAAATGAGCCGAGTTGAAAGATTCAATAAAAAATAAAATTGTAATAAAAACCAATATGGAAGTTTAATAAATATTTAAAATTCAAAAAAACAAAACAAGTTTTTATCGATAATTAAACAAATAACAAAATAAACACTGACAACCACAAAAAATACAGATGTAAAAAATTAATTAACTACTTAGACAATGTCGCTTTATCTGACAATAGGCCATATTGAATCAGAATCCTACTAATAATGGTCTGGTAACATTTTCCAATATATTAGGAGCCCCTGTAGCCTGATTTGTTAGTCCACAATTTTCATTATATGATTACCATCGGTAATGTTAATAAACACAACTATATATGATCCTCTGTTGGTGTAAAATTCTATGTGTCAGTTTATCTTACGAGTCTGTGTACATGTTGAAAAAGAGCTTGAAACATGCAGGCCATATATGTATATATTTCTTAGGTAAAAAAAGCATTTCCAAATCGTGAGTTTAGTTAGAAAAATATTATTACATTTTCTACGTATTATAAATCTAATTATTTGACCTTTAGATAAGAAAATAATATGCTTAATTGCAGAGATTGAGATGGAAACGCATCATTAATCCAATAACGATAAAGTCTGATTGTTTTGTACCAACTGATTATTTTTAAACCAACTCATCCATAAATCGTATTTGGCTGATCTGATAAATTATTTCATCACATTAAAAATATATTTTCTTCGCCGTCCACACTAAACGACCAAGTACTTCTGCAAAAACAGCAAAAAAACTAAAGCAAACAAGACAACCCAAATCAGATTTTTTTCGAATACCAAAAAAAAAACTAAATAAAAAGTTCCTTGTGGAGATATCTTCGTACACCACATATGCTTACACCATACATACGAGATACTGGTATACAGAGAGTTATAATTTGAAAGCTTACACGATTTTCGATACCAACAATCATAAAACTTCAGCATTGTGATTTTTTGTCATCCACACCTTAATCTCTTAACAAAAAAAAAAATAGAAAATTACTTCTGCTGTCGTATATTTTTGTTTGGTTTGTTTTTTTTAGTTTTGTTTAGTGGTCACGATTTTATTGTATATATGTCTTTTAAATTGGATAATTTTCACTTAATTATAAATAAAAATAAATTAACAGTAATAAAAGCTTTTATAATGTTTTTTTTCTGGATTGCGAAAATCATTTTTTTATAGTTTGCAAAAAATTTTTATTTTGTTTATAAAATTAATGGATTCTAGTTTTGATCTGGGTACGTACAAATTACAAGATAAACTATACGCGCAGTGAAAGTGTTACAAAATGTGGTAACGTTAAAGTTCAAAGTTGTACATAAATTACTATGACACCAAATGTAAAACAAATAAATTGATTATAGTAATTACATATTCTGATTAGGATAATTTATCAATTAATCACTATGCATATATGTACGTACTTGACTATTGGATACGTTATAGAAGTAATTTATTTAAGTAACTGGATTTATTTAAATTTACTTATTTTGCAATTAAATATAAAAAAAAGAGTTTGTGAAAAATGTAAATTTAAAAATTTTAAAAGAAAAAATTAAATTTGTTACATTTTACAAGAAATACATAATTAGTGGAACATAGACATGACATCAAGGTTTTTGATTTATTTATGTTTTCCTTGACAGAACTTGATAAAGTAACAAATTGTTTGACATTTTGAGATATTTTTTGTTGCTGTTGTTGTACGCTTGTTTGCTATTTTATTTTATGTTGTGAACCTACGTTGATTTTTTTTATATATGTATTTTATGCTCACTCAGTGCCAAGTTACGTCATATTCTGTATTTAATTAGAATTTTGCGGTCACTAGGTTACTATCATAGTATTTGGTAGAGTATTCGTCTCGCATATATATGTACGAGTATATGTGCGGTTTTCAGATAAAAATTCTTGTTGTGTAACAAAAATTTTTCATGTCTGTATCCGGTTTTCTCGGCAAATTATTAACTGGGCAATGTAATATGCTTTTGCTGTGTGCAAACTAGTGTAACCATAATTGAAGATTACATTGTATGATAAATGCATAGCAGTACTATTTAAACATTGTCAATTTAAGAGCGGTAAAGGCGAACTCGATTAAAGTAAAATTCGTAATTCTGGCTATTTACAATAACCTTTGACGATACATAAAATGTCTGAAATAATTTTGTTCTAGCTTTATTCAAAATTTAAAAGAATTTACTTTTCTTTAAAACCACCCGAATTTTGTGGCGAGAGTTTGAAAGTTTGTATCAACAAATTAGAATTATTCCTCAGTAAAAGAAGAGCAACTCAACTTAGTCAACTGGGTTATCCAGTTGATGGTGTCATCATCCAATATATCCCAGTGTGGGATAAAACAAATTTATAATTATGTATTTACCATTTGAATTGTATAGCCGAACTTGAGCTGAAATTAAATTTAGAACTGAGATTAATATTTATAACTTGTATGACCCAAATATGGATTTATTTAAGTTTAAGAACCTCGACTTAAAGAAGCTTATTTTGGAAGCCTAAAGTTTTAAATTGATTATTTCAGCATTTAATTTAAAATTACTTTTTTTAGAACTACTGAACGATGTTTGCAACAACACTTAATAAACACATTTTTATTAATCACTTGTTTTTTGTTTCGCAGAATATTTTGAATATTTTTCAAAAAGTTTAAAAAATCACTCGATCGATTTTGACTTGTTAGGTCATCATCAGGAGTATCTACTGATTTGTATTAGTAAAAATTTTGTTATATAGTAGAAAAAAGCAAAATATAAATAAAAATAAAAGAAGGAGGGAAAAAAATAAGCAATAAAAATTAATCTACGGATCGCGCAGATAGGCGATGAGTCATAGGTTGAGTAACAAAATTCAAGGTATATTATTGCGTACGTGAGAATAGAAAAGGGCGGGGTCTGTAATTGGTGAGAACCGGATTTCTCTCTGTTCGTTAAGGATATTTTGGTTAAGAAATATTGATTTTCGAATTTCGTAAGATTCTAAGGTATCTAAACGTCTGCCTTTGGGTTGTATATGTAATATGTCTAAATTGTTCAAGCTAGCTGTATGATTTTCTGAAGTTAAATGGTTATGGAAAGTTGATTGATTGCAACCAGATAAATGTTCTTTAGCTCTAACTACAATAGAGAAACTACAATCATTGCAATTGATCCTATAGACACCAGATTTGGAAAGGCGATCAACTCTAATTTTATTGTTAAAAATCATTTTCTTTATTGTGTTATTATTATAAAAAGCAAAACTAATATTGGTATAATTGGACACGATGTTGCTAATCCGTTGGCTCGTTTTTCCTATATACTCTAAGCGACGCCAATTTTTCCGCGTTGGACTATCCGGTGGATAAATACCCGTTAGAGTTTTACGCTTTAGCTTTTTATTTAATAACTTTAATATAGTCCTAGTTGCATATCCGTTATTCGTTGCTATTTGAAGAATTATGTTAAGCTCAGTGTTATAATTTGAATTTGACAGAGGGATGTTTATTAGTCTATCTATGAGTGAGTGGAAAGCTGACATTTTAATATTATGGGGATGGTTTGAAGAACTAGGGATAACAGCGTCTGTCCTGGTTATTGTTATATCTAGAAAATTAATACATTTATTTTCTTCTTTTTCTAACGTAAAATTAATAGTGGGATATTGAGAGTTTAACCAAGTAAGGAAAGAGTCTAACAGTCTATCAGTTCCATTCCATAGACATAATATGTCATCAACATATCTATACCAAAAGATTATATGACGAAAATAAGGATTGTTATTTGATATGATCATTTGTTCGAAGAAATTCATGAAAATTTCAGCCAACAAAGGTGACAGAGGGGAGCCCATGGGTAGACCATCAGCGAATTTGAAATATGTATTATCAAAACAGAAATAATTTTGTTTAATACAAGTCTCAAAAACTAACTTCAGTTCACGACGTAAGCTCTCATCTACAACATCCCTATCTAAGTAATTACAAACTATTTGGGACAAAGTATTAATTGGAATAGAAGTGAAAAGACTGGCAACGTCAAATGAAACTAGTTTTGAATGTAACGGAATGTCGACGTCTTGAATTGATTATAGGCGATTATGCTAGATAACGCAATATCCCTACAAATATTGCGACCGGAGGATTAAAACGACACTGAAAACATAACAAATTGTTTTGTATTTTTTGATTTATAGATGGCAAATCACAACAATCAGTTTCGAAGGAATGAGATTATTGATGTTTTATTATTTACATTGGAATATTTCCTATATTTATATACGTATAGCACAATACTCTGTAGTTGTACTACTAGCGAATTACTGCGTAGCGTACGAAATTCGATTCTTTTCACATTCTCCAACTACATTCCATTCACCCATGCTACACACGATTTTGGTTTTTGGTTTTAAACTAAGTCGCAATAAATTTTTATTTTTAATTTAAACCCTTTTTTTATAATAAAACACCAATTTTTTTGTATTGTTTTATTCTGTTCTCTCGAAAATAAAAATTTAAACAAAAATTTACGTCTCAAAAATGCCCTTAAATTTTTTTTTATTTTAATTTCTATTTTTTCGTTTCGGACTCAAGGACTGGTGATAACAAATATTTTTTTTTTCTCAAGGATATGCCAAAGTACGATAGTTATACGTATGTATAATATAATGCTAAAAATATTGAACTAATTAATATTTAAATTACTCAACCTAAGTTTTTTTTTAAGTATTAATCATCCAGTGGATTTAATGTCCTTTTAAGGTCAATTAATACTCTCATTTTCATTCACGCACACACCCACCCATTGACCTACTCACACAATTACAGTATACCACCTACACGTTGCAAGTTCCATGTCAACCTGCACACTGACATGAACGGTGGGTCGGTGCTCAATTCTGCACTCCAACAGAGGGTCTAAGTTGTGTTTATTATCATCACCGATCGTAATCGATGAATAAAATTCGCTTTACATCTTGCCTCTGGTAGGATTTGAACCCAGTACCTACCTCCCGATCCAAGTGCCGGAGCTTTAACCACTGCGCCACTTGTACGGTAATGGTAAGTTAATCCTGAAGTAATAATAATACTAATAATAATAAGAATGGTAATCATTACAAATAAGAAACATCCTGAAAAGTTTCTCTGTCTCTCTCTCTCTCTCTGGCACTACATCCCGTCAAGGGATTTGGCCGCGTCAAACGAGGTTTCATAATCATAATTTCATTTCCGATAATGAGTAATTATTTCATCATATATCATGTCATCCTAAACCAGCCGTGAAATTTTTCCCATGTCACCACCGGGAATCGAACCAGGGACCTCCGGTCGCTGGAGCAAGCATGCTCACCACTTTGCCTAGGGTAACTTTTATCTGGTATTTTTTCGTTTCTTTCCCCTTTACCAATAAGATCAAAAAATTGCGGAGCAGAGAAAACCGATTTTATTGGTAAAGGGGAAAGAAACGAAAAAATACCAGATAAAAGTTACACTAGTGTGGATATGCACAACAACCATCATTCAACGCATCACGCAACAACAACTATCAACTGTATCAACTGCAACAGTATGAATTTTATTTATAATTATTTTTTCTCACTTTTTCTCACTCTTTAAACTCCGTCCAATACTTAATTATGTGGAAAAAGTTATGATGTCCTGATGTCCTTTATATGGGATTTATCTACTAATAGGGCCGGCTCTTTTCGTGGTCTGCCTCGTTTCTGTGCTTGATGACCATCAATCAGTGCTTGAACTACGTATAATCTAAAGGCCAATAGATCCATTGTATGAGTTTCTCCGGTTTTAGAAACATCTTCCTTATAGTCCAGCCAACTAAAGCACAACGCCAGATCCACAAAATGAAAAACGATTCGTAGTGTCCATTTTCGTGACTTTAGGAATATTCGATGATAGCTGAGAAGTTGATCTAAGCGATCAACTCCGCCCATGTTCGCACTGTATTTCGAAATTAATTCTGGCTGTTATATTTCAATCATGGTTTTTTATTTGTTATACCACCTTTTTATAGTATTTTCCTCGCCCTTGCCGATAAAACAGTATGGACAGTATGTGTCGGCGTCGTAAAATGACAAGATAATCGCTGCTTATTCATCACTGTATCCGCGATTTTCAGCATCCGTTAACAATGGAGGATTACTAAACCGTTTAATCCGTATAGTGTCAATCGCATTAAATTGTTTGGCTTTTAATATTTCGAAAAGCTGGTACGTAGAGAAATAATTGTTGAAATACAAATTATGTCCTTTTTCATTTGGGTGCGCCAAATCCAAACCTTTTCTGTTCAGTTTTAGATATTTCGGTCGATTGTCCTTGATACATAATTAAATCGTAAGGTTTAAAATTTTTTTCGCACAATAAATAAATGGACATGGTTTGCCCTCCATATACTGTTTTATAGGCTCTGTAAATTGTAGACACTGGTTTCGTACCGAATTTACTACTGGGCAAACGTTGGCAAATTTGTCTGAATTTGTTGATTCAATTTTCATATTATTAACGAAATGCAATCCAATAAATGTTGGATCTGGGAAGTTTTAACGAACCCCCAAGTAAGTAAATGAATCGCGAAAAGTTTGATAAGTTCATCAGCGTTTATGTGTTTCCAGGCAGTATGTGTGGCATTTTCAAAAAATGCTAGATGATTGCATATCGACGCCATGCAGGTGTTAACCTGCGTCAAATATAGCACTTCGTCTATTAACTCAAATTCCACGTTGCCAATGACACCATCATTGCCAGATACAATTTGGTAATTGCAAATTGACTCGTTAGCTTTACTGGTTGCTCTTCAGGAACAGGAATATCGTGCTCCATTTCATCAATAGCTAAATTATTTGGTTCGCTTTCATCATCCGATAAAAAAAATTTGAAATCTGAATCGCATCAATAAGCTGTTCAAGCTCACAAATAGCTATATTGTTTCTGTACTTAAGAAATACAAGTCTTTTATTTTGAACGTATTTTCTCCATTTTCCGTTTGCTCTAAAACAATATAAAAAATATATATAGTAGAATTGTCCTGTACACAGTACAGATAGATTTATGTCCCAAAATGGCACTTGAATATAAATGTCCTTGTTCTGGGAAACGGATTTTAGATAGAAATTACATTATATTATTGTGCAATATTCGACTAAATGCAAAATTAATTATATAAATTACACTCTAATTTAAGTTTGAAATCACTTAATTATTATTATTTGTAAAACATAAACAAAATAAATTCTGAAGTAAATGCTTCTCCATTTGAAACACATCCTCTTTCACTGACACAAACGATTTTCAACTGAGTAATAAAAATAATCAAACGTGTACAATACTTAAATATACGTATACAAAAAATATACTACTCTGAAAATACCTATAAAGAACGCCTAAAATACGTGTTCCATATATAGGACAAGCGGAGCGAAAGAGTTAAATACACCTCACATTACCAAAATAAAAAAATATTTAAATTTAGAATATTACATAAAAATTATAATCCGTTGTTAATTAAGTTGGTAGCCGATATTTTTAAGATTTAGGTAAGTTGGGTAGGGTCTTAGGTATAGTTAGATAGTTTTTAATTTTTTTTTTGTGAACTACTCAACTATATATTTTTAAGCATTTAAGCTATATGGTTTCGGTTTGCCGTCTGTCCGTCTGTGTGCACGATAACTTGAGAACGGATAGAGATATCAACTTAATTTCTTCACTTAAAGTTCAAGAAATTCATGGGAATGGTCCTTATTGATTTGGACATTTTTGTGTTTAGGGTGTTCGGAGATAGGTGGGGTTTTGTCAACCCCCCTCATTAAAATTGATAGATTTTTTTTTATTTTCTATTCTATTTTGGTTTCATCGAGCATGTGAATGTGGAATAAAAATATATCTCGTCTGGATGTGGGTTTGTGTGGATAGTGTGGTTATGGGGGTGGTAGGAGTGGTGGTATGGGAGGTGGAGGGGTGGGATGAGGTGTTTTGGGTTTGGTGTGGGAATTTGGGATTTGGTGAATGAGGGTTTGTGTGGGTGGTGTGTATGTGTGTGTGTGTGGAAGTGGGTGTGGAGGTGTTAAAGGGTGATAATATGGATGGTGCGGAATAGGGGGGTGCGGGTGTTGTTTAGATGTGGTAGTTTGTGGTTGATTAGGGTCAGTTGAGATATGGTGGATTGGGATCGGTTGGGCTGAGTGTAGATGGGGTTAGGTGGGTGTGGGAGCGGGTGGTCGTAATATTTGAAATTCGCAAATCACACTGCATAGAGGTTCTTTATAGGCAACAAAAATGCTTATAGAGTTCAGCTCCGAACCTTTCCCGTCTCTTTCTTTTTAAATTTTCTTACTTCTTACTTCTTTTTTTTTAAAGAATCAAATGATCCATTGCGTTATTATTAATATGAAATCAATGTAAATCATTAAATTGAGGATAAACTAGGGTGAGTGCGAAGGTGAAATTAATTTCGGGTAATTATTTTTTTTTATATTCTATCTTAGCGGTTAAACCCAATCCACATATGCTTCCACCCACACCATACCGTGAAGCTTAGGCGCGGAACAACCGCTTCGAAACCTCTATGTGGATCAAATCTATAGCAAGGTTGTTGTGGGCGGTATTTTTGCTTCTTCATTTTTTTTTGCCTTACTAGAATTTTTACTTTTTTTCATTGATTTAATAAGTAGAGTTCAGTTTTAATTTTAATGGCAAACCGAAGTAAAACCAATGATATTAATTAATATTACAACTATTACACTTATCGTTAAGTTTATGTCCAAAAATGATTAGTTTTGATTTCTAGTGTAATGATTTCTATATATTTGACCTGCCGAAGTTGGTCGGATTTGCCTAGACATAATCGATCATGATTTTCGGCCCAAATTTGTAAGCCATCAGACTGACTTTTGCCTGTAAGGATCATAAACCATTTCGTAGTCATTTTTCGGACAATACTTTGACAATTGTTTTAAGGGCGTATTTTTTTAACATTATTTACATGGCCCTACGTATTACCATCACAACTTGAGCGTGCCTCGAGGAGCCTTTTTAAACAGCGCTGATGTTTACATTCGTCTAAAACAATTGACAGAGCACAACAAGAACCGAAATAATAAACAATTTTACAAAAAGTTTAACTTAACAAAAATAAAAATCGTTCATTTCGACATCGAGATTTTGGTTTTATTCCAGAATATTTCATGCCAAATATTATTTAAGAAGTTTCGATGTTATTCAAACAAAATATACACATACATTGTAAATGTAAAGCATGAACATAACATTTTATTTTCTTAAAAAGTTTTTTTTTTGTTTTTTAGTTTTTAAATAGAAAAACTTTTAGTTTTTTTGAAGCTTGTCAAAACGAGAGAACGAACAGCACAAAATTAAATTTTTTTAGTTTTACGAAAACTACGAGTAGTTTTTGCAGATGAAATACGTATAAAAAATAATAAATATTATTACGTATTCAAGTTGCATTCAAAATCAAAACCATAAATCAGAATTTAATTATTAGACATGATGTATTTGTATATATATAGGAAAAGTTAGTACTCGAATGCATAATATTGTAAATGTTTATATATAACTCATAATAATAATAAATAATAATAATATAACATTGACATTGATCAAACACATATTGCATTAAATAAAATTAAATTTCAACTATTTTCACACCCCATCAAATTGATGTTAGAAAACAATGCCAATTTTACATATATAATTACTGTAATCTAAACAATTTAAAACCAATTTGGTATTTTATTTATTGTTATTATTTTAAATATCGCGTAATCATGCATAACCTTGTCACTGCATTAAGTGTAAACACATTATATGTGCACAGTACTTTAATAATCGAAATTATTGCAAAAATTCTAAATAACAACAAACCATAAGGAAGACGACACTTTTGTGCAATGAAAAAATTATTATTGTTATTGTAAAACAAGAAAACGAGTCATCGCATCGTACTCGTACATCAGACGACGGTAAACTACACTGAGTACATTAAATTAAAAAAATGTGTTAATTTATTTAATTAAATTAACTGTTACAAAAAAAAATATATAAACTGATCATGATACTGTTTAAGGTGGAAAAATGATAGACGCGCTTTTATTGTTACAAATAAGGAAAACATGATTTTTAAATTTTTTATACTGTGATCATGACTCATATTAAACTCGTACTCGTATACATTACGGGTATGTATATACTCGTATTCATATGTACATGATCTTTAAACGTTAGTTTTTTTTTTTTATATAAATCGATCTTTCAAACGATTAATAAGTATCATTAATTACTTTTTTGAGAAAGTTAAATTAAATTAGTTTTTGTGTTTAGAAATCGATTTTTTATGCGATCAATTGTTAGATAGCCAATTAAATTTCAATTCAATTAAGTGATCGAAATGAATTTAGATAGCTTTTGAATTTTAGATTATAAATAGGTTATCTGTCGTTCTATGTGATCTGTATGCTCGTGTGTGACTTTAATAGCGCAATACGCGATTTAAATTTTATATATTCCGACCATCTCTATATGTCAAATTTTTCTAATCAATCAAAATGTAACGTAATGATATATATGTGCAACATTTGATTAATTACGATTTAATTATTTCAAAATGTCATGTGAGTGATTAGTTTTTTTTTTTATCGTTTTCTTTTTGTAGTGCATTTTGATGGATATCTGTCAAATCATTTTATTCATTTATAGCACGATTGGAGTTGATATTACCGATTATCGTAATACAACATCGAAGAAATTATTCAAAGACAAAAAAACTGGACCGAACACTTCCGAGCCTAATTGATCACTACAAAAGTCAAAAGTTGTGTTCATAAAACATTTAAATTTTAAACGTGTTCTCAGACAATAATCAAATTAATTCCTAACAATCAAGTATTGCTCTCAATTATTTTAAATCGCTTCAAGAGCGCTTGGAAAATAATAATTTGGTCGGGACTCTCCGAAATTCTAGTAATTATTTTAGAAGACGGGTAGCTTTGAAACGGTTGCCTAATTAAAACTCGATTTATGTCGATCAATACGAAATCGTTTGTATCATGAATTAACTATATACTTCGATGTGTCAATTATAGTGAGTTCGATGTGTCATTAAATCGTACCGAAAACGATTTTATAAGTTTTATTTTAAATAGCTGCTGGAACAACTACTTCTCCGTCCATTAGGGAGAAGGAAAAAGATTTTTTGGAAAAATTACCATACAATTGAATAAGTATTGAAATCAAACCAAATTAAGGACGAGGAAAATGAAAGACTTGCCACATTTTGACCAAAAAAATCGACACTCGATGGACCTTCGCGCGAACCAAAGATTTTTATAGTTATAGCATTAGAGGTGCCGAATATCTTTGAAGAACAAGAGATGTCAAATGAAAATCTAAAACTAAATTCGAATTGGAAGGGAAAGCGAATTGATACTGCAGAAAACGAAGCGAAAACACACCCCAAATTCCAATGAAACACAATCTGCATATTCAGGCTTTGTGTCATCAAGTAGTAGTAGTAGTAGTTCTAGTAGTCCCAGCTCTAGTTCATGGTTGTCTGATGAAGGTTAAACATCATTAATATGTCGTATTTTAGACTGTGAATTAATAATCCAACTTTCTAAATTAATGAACATATAAAAGTCATTCTTATATTGCAGCGAATAAAGAGAATCAAATCACAAAACGAACACAATGGAATACAACATTGTTTTTCAAACCAGCAGGCAGTATTATAAGTACATTAAAAAAAGGTAGAAAAAGAGTAGGCAAGGAGGCCAACTGGGAAAGGAATAAGTCTAAACTCTGAACGACTCAAACAAACAAATCAACCAAAGTTTCAAAGCCGAGACAATTGAACCCACCTTGTCCTGATAAATGTAAATTAAAATGTTTCACTCAAATTTCGAAACAGGAGCGTCATGACTTGAAAGACTTGCCGATTCTCAACTTTCTGGAAATTAGGCCATTTGGATAAGCAGAGAAACTTTATTCACACACAAATTTCGACGTAAGTGTAGATGACGTATACATCGCGGAAATAGGGTAAGAAGATTTTTTTTTTAAAATTTGATTTTCAGGAGGTGCAAGCCAAAAATTTCGGAAAATGGCCACATTTTCTAAAAAAATTTTCAGTTTTTCCAAAAAAATTTTTATTTTTTTTTCATTCAAAAATTAAAAACCTACGTTTTTTATTTATCAAATCATAGTTTTGGGGGGTAAGGGGCATCGGTCTAGAAGGTCAATACACCAGCCCAAATGTCAACCTCACCTGCACGTGGTGCTCCCTGCTAATTAACCAACGAGCCTCTGGCGACCGAGTAACGGCGGGATAACCAAACACCGAGAACCTAGTAAATGATGTTCTCTCCACTGACCCACTGCCAATTTCACTGGTTAGATTGGTAGCTGCTTCAATAACCAGTCATTATAATGCAATGAGTTTTCAACAAAAAGGAATTTTTACCCCAGGTGGTACACCAACTGCTCAGTTGGCTAATCCACCCTCTAACGAGGCCGGCTCAAAGGATTCTGGGGTGAGCCAACCATTGCTATTCCCATTCGATCGAAGTTCAAAATTAGCTAGGTCACCACCTAGACAAATAGAGTTCGCAACTCAGCAGGAAATCGAAAATGCTGAACTACGCAGAAGACTGAGTGAAATAGAAAAAGTCGCATCGCAACTTAGCAATGAAATCGCTAAGTTAAAGAAAGAAAACGAGGAGCTAAAGAAGCCCAATCTGATAGAGGTTGTGGAAACTCCTCTTACTTGTTATAACGAAACCAGTACCCTTGCCCGTACTGACGCTGAGTTCCACACAGATGAGGAGGAACTTGCAAGATAAACTGATTGGATACACAAACAGAATAAAAGACCAAGGAAAACACGAAGAGCAGAATTCTCGCCAGAAGTTGAGGAGCTCTCGCAAGCAAAAGTTAATGAAACTGTCAATCCAGTGCCTGTACCCCAACTTCACCAGCGACAAGAACAACGAAAGGTTGCAATGAAGACCAAAGCACCACCGCCAATTAATGTGATAGGCATTACCGAGTTTGCGAATATCCAAGCTCTAATGAAATCAGTGTCCACAAACGACTATAAAGTAGTTGCACTAAACAATAATGTTTGGAAGATAAACACAAGAGATCCCGATGCATACAGAGCTTTAGCCACAAAGCTCACTGAAGAAGGTAAAGAGTGGTATACATATGAAGACAAAAATAACCGAAACATCAAGGTTATGGCCAGAGGTCTACATCCCACCTGCAGGAAGGAGGATATAATAGAAGATCTCAAAATGAAAGAACTGCAAATTGAAGACGCAGTCAATATCCTTAAACGAGAGAAAGTTGAAAATAGTCAAGGAACCAAGATCGTTAAAAGAGGGCTCCCGCTATTCATGCTCACATTCAACAAAAGCGAAAAAATTGAAAATATATTTAATATCAAAGCAATACTTAATATGAGGGTTAAAATAGAACCACTGAAAAAGAACACGAGATTAATACCTCAATGCAAGAAATGTCAAGCTTATAACCACACCCAAAGATATTGCGGGAGAGATGTTAGGTGTGTAAAATGTGCCGGAAGACACAACGCGAAAGACTGTTCTCTTAGTCGAACCGAACCTGCAAGGTGTATAAACTGTAAAGGACAACACCCAGCCAACTATAGAGGATGCGAAGTAGCGGTACAACTGCAAAGGTTAAGAAATAAAACACGCCAATCGACTCAAAACAGTAATGTTAGAAGAGAAAGGATTCCAACTACAACTAGAGCGCCGACACAACCAGAGCCCATAGGGCCAGAGAGGAGATCCTACTCTCAGATAACGCAACAAAATACTATTGAAGAAAATCCACTAGAAAGGATATTTCGAAGTATAGAAACAATAAATGCACGCCTAGCAAAACAAGAACGTGGTCTAGAAGCTATATATAAGCGGCTAGATAGACAAGAAGCTACGAATGAGCTTACATCAATGCTATACTAATCAAATGAATAGATCATTTAGAATTGTTATTTGGAACGCGAATGGATTACCACAGCATGTTCCAGAACTAGAAATTTTTCTAAACTTAGAAAAAATAGATATATGTCTTGTCTCGGAAACTCATTTAACAGAAACTTCATTTATTAAAATACGTAACTATCAATGCTACCATGCTATTCATCCAGGAGGAAACGCTAGAGGCGGGTCTACCGTAATTGTTAAAAATAATATTAAACATTACGAAGTGCCCGGCATTGAGGAAGAAATTATGCAGGTTAAAACCATAATAGTTGAATCAATATACAATAGGGAACTCAGTATCTCCTCTATTTACTGTCCCCCACGCCATCAATTAAAAAAAGAAGACTACAGTCGACTTTTTAAATCACTAGGATCAAATTTTATCATAGGCGGTGATTTTAATGCAAAGAACACCTATTGGGGATCTAGACTTACAACCTCTAAAGGGAAAGAGTTATTTAATGCAGCTCGCGAGAACAACTGTGAATTCCTCTCTGGCGATAAACCAACATATTGGCCTGCTGACATACATAAAATTCCAGATCTTCTTGACTTCTTTGTAACAAAAGGAGTTTTAGAGGACTACACATGCATTGAAAATAGTGAAGGACTATCATTTGACCACTCACCTGTGATCATGACACTGAGTACAATGATAATAAAAAAAGATGATTCACCTAAGTTAACAAACAATAAAACCAATTGGGATCTATTCAAGAAATTAGTAGAAGATCGAACAAATCTCGGCGAACCAATTAGAACGAAGGTGCAGTTGGAAGATGAACTAGAAACATTTAATAACAACATCCAACAAGCGGCTTGGGAAAGTTCACCGATTTCTCATACCAACGCTATAATGAAACATAACTATCCTCTTGAAGTCAGAGAGCTACTTAGGGAGAAACGGAAAGCTCGCAAAATCTGGCAGCACTCTCGTGCACCGCAACACAAAACTATTCTAAATTTTTTGTGCAACAAATTAAAACAACTAATAAAAGAAATAAAGAACGAAAGCATAACTAAGCGACTACGAGGTCTTTCTGAATTAAAGGATGACGATTACTCGCTTTGGAAAGCAACGAAGGGACTAAAAAGATCCAAAATGCATGTGCCGCCTATCAAATGCGATGACGGTTCATGGGCTAAAAGTGACAAACAGAAAGTTTCTCTATTTGCTGCTTATTTAGAAGAGACTTTTCAACCGTTGCCGAGGCAAACAGCAAATGAAAATACAACAGTCGTAAACAAAGCAGATGATCTTGACATAAGGCATGTGACTTTATTGGAGCTTAAAACTGAAATCAATAGTAACTTAAGTATTAGAAAAGCTCCAGGTTATGATTTAATAACTGGGCAAATTGTGAAAGCCATTCCCGAGAAAGGTTTGCGTAAATTAAATCAAATAATTAATGCAGCTTTCAGATTGAAATATGTTCCACGACAATGGAAGGTGGCCGAAGTAATAATGATTCCTAAACCAGGCAAACCAGGAAACGATAAAAAATCATATAGACCGATATCACTACTTCCAATCATATCAAAAATATTTGAAAAACTGTTGCTGAAAAGACTCAAACCTATAATAGAAGAGAGATGCCTAATTCCACCACACCAATTTGGGTTTAGAGAAAATCACTCTACAGTTGAACAAGTTCACAGAATAACGGATGTCATTGAGGATGCACTCGAGAATAAGAAAATATGCTCCAGTATTTTCTTAGATGTAGCTCAAGCTTTCGACAAAGTTTGGCACCAAGGGCTTGAATTTAAACTGCATCGAGACCTGCCTCAGCAATTTTATCAAATTCTTAAATCGTACATAGCTGATCGACACTTTAGAGTCAAATTTGAAAATGAGTACTCTGAAATAAAAAGAATATCAGCAGGTATACCACAAGGTAGCGTACTTGGACCTATTCTGTTTATTCTTTATACGAGAGACTTACCGAATATTGAAGGTACCACAGTAGCAACATTTGCAGACGATACAGCTATTCTAGCAGTTGGAAAAGATATTTCGGAAGCAACAAGCAAACTTCAAAGTGCAGTTAACACGGTGAGCAACTGGACTAAAAAATGGCGCATCTCATTAAATGAAGCCAAATCAGTACACGTCAACTTTACAAATCAAAATGTAAACTGTATTCCCGTGGTTCTCAACTCAAACCAAATTCCATATGCAAATACAGCTAAATACCTTGGCATGACCTTCGATGCTAAGGTAAGATGGAAAGAACACATCAAGAAGAAAAAAGAAGAGTTAAACATCAAATATAGAAAAATGTATTGGCTCATGGGTAGAAACTCTGAGCTCTCAATACACAACAAATTGCTTCTATACAGGCAAATGCTAAAACCAGTATGGACCTATGGTATCCAGCTTTGGGGTTGTGCCAAGAAAACCAATGTACAAATGATACAATGCTTCCAAAATAAAGTGCTACGAGGGATTGTGAACGCCCCATGGTACATTAGGAATGACAACATCCATAGAGACTTGAAGATGGAATACGTCACCGATGAAATAAAGAATCATGCAAGGAAACACGTACAGCGCTTATCTCTACACGAAAATGCAGATATCCGTCGTATGTTGGACACCACTAACGGCGTGAGGAGACTCCAAAGGCAGAAACCTCTGGAGCTGGGCAGTTTGTTTTAGAAGAAAGTACTATAAAATGAGTAACCAATAGGTTACTCATCTTAACCCGAGAACTTAATTTAAGAAAGATAAATTACTAGATGATCTCTGAATCAGTTGTAATATTGTATAAATAAATAAATTTATTAAATAAAAAAAAAAAAAAAAAAAAATCATAGTTTTAATTATAAAAATACGAATGCGAAACACTGTCATAAAGGTAAAAATCACGTTTGCGTTAAAATAGCTAAATAAAAAATTTTGATTTTCCGATAAATTGTTCACTTTTTTTATTTTTTCAATAACTTTTTTAATTTTATTAATAATAATTGCTTTGTTAACCTTGTAGACACAGGTCAAAGAGTTTTTATCGCTCTTATCGCTTCTTTTATCACTCTTATCGTGTCAAATTTATTTATAATATTAAACTAAGTTTAAAAAAAAATGAAAAAATTTCAAAATTTTCCTAGAAAAATGCAAAATTTTCCCGGAAAAATTACTTTTATTGTCGAAAAACTGTTAAGATTCAACGCTTATATCAAAATTTTTATAAAAAGACACATTTGTACGTACTTTGAATTAAATAATATACAATTTGTCCAAAAAAAAAAAATGAAAATGTCAAAACTTTCCCGGAAAATGTAATAATTTTGCCGAAACTTTTAACTTGCACCTCCACAGCTGGTGGAGATATAGATACACAATCCTACAAAGAAAATTTTTAAAAAAATTTTCATCTTACCCGATTTCCGTGATGTATACGTCATCTACACTTTAGCCTAAATTTCTTATAAAGAAGCACACCCAAAACGAGGGTGACTCGGTTTACTCAACTATAGAAGGTGAACTTATGAAGCATCTTCTAAGTGGTCCGCTATACACACCTGATTCTTTTACAAGTTGCATTCGATCTGCCAAGATAAAAGGAGATCCGTAGAGTGGTTGAAATGTCATTTCAAGATTTTTATTATTTAAAAGACCTCACTCAACAAATGCGGTTTAATTTTATAAATGCAGTCAAGGAGTTGGTATGAAAGTGATAAAAGTGGAAAAATCTCTCTATTTTCGATTATAAAACTTCATACAACGATGTTTCATTCAAAAAAGCTGTAGTTATTCGATGCACCTATATAGAACTTTTACCTCAGATTTTGAATTAAAAATGCAATTGAAAAGAAACTATATTCCTAACTACTAGGCATACAAATTTTTTCGAAAGCTTGTAAACTGTTATACATGGTTTGTTGAATTTCAATTAATAAAATGTAATAAAATTCATTTTTTTTGTTCTACATAAAAATCCTTTTATTTCACATTTTCGTTACATTAATTTTCAAGAACTACGTCACAACACAAGAATAGTCTGTTTTAAACATCTAAATTATAAACAAGCATAGAAAATTTCAAATGTTTTGTTAATCTTTTACAACTCAAAAACTATTCACCAAAATAATACCATAATTATGTCATTAGAAATTGATTTTAGTAGTAAGGCTCTTTTCCAATTACTTACTTATTGGAAACTTATTGACTTATTCGCCGCCATCTTAAATAAGTAAGTGAAGCCGTTCCAATTCATATACTTACTTATTTTGACAGCTTGTTTATGAAAGTATAAACAAACTCTTGCTGACCCAAAAATTTTATAAATTTTAAAATAAATATAAAAATGGACAAAAGAAATGTCTTACTTCTAAACTACTTCATAAATAAAAATATGAAGATATCTCTAAAATTAATCAAAGGTGATTATTGATGAATATTTAATTCATTTGTTAGAAGAACGTGAAATGTGATAGGCATGTTTTATTCCTTTAGGATAAACTTTCAAATATATATATTTAATGTAATTACAAATTATTGCAGGGTATAAAATATTTTTCCACCAAAAGCAGCTTCTTGATACCTGCTATTAAAAATCGAGATGCACTAAACTGATCAAAAAACATGCTAATTTATCGGTAGAGGCTTTCCAAAAATTATTAGAATTTTTTCCAATTGAGCGACATGGATATGATGCTCAAATTGAACTGACGGTTATATTGTTTTGGTTAGCAGCATCTTATCGTAGCTTCATTCAACATACCAACATCTATATTTCTATCTATAATAAATTTCATCAAAAAATACAAATTTTTTTTTACATATTTTGACGTTTTCTGAAAATAACGTATTGTTGCCATTCAATTTATAATTTTTACGGAAGAAAAAAATTTCTTGACACGTTAGTCGTTGTCACTAGATTTGAAAATAAAAACGGCATTCATTACATTTAGTCAAGACACAATTTTGGAGACATTTCTGTGTAGACGTACTTATTCAAATAAGTCACCTCGCGAGGTTACTTATTTGAATAAGTACGTCTACACAAATAAGTAAGTAATTGGAAAAGGGCCTAAGTGGACTAAAAGTTGGTAATTTTCTTTAAAAAAAACTTCATAATGATTTTCTCCAAAACTTAGTTATTTTTAGTTGTGGTACTACTCTTCTAGCAAACTATAACTCCTGGTTTGATTAACTTTTGATACTTTTGCTCAGTCCCGCCTAGTTAGCGCCATTTCCTACGAGAGCGAAAGGTGATATTTGTTTATACGAGAAAAAACCTCATTCCATTTTATTATTATTTCATCAATTGTTACATTAATTGTAAACTAATTGTACATTTCACATAATAGCGAGTCGAATTATAGTCATCTATGAAGTTTATATTACATTAAAACTAGCTTTTTGGAAGTCGATCACATTCCGCTCTAGCTCCAAAATCTCCCGTCAGATGTCAGCCACTTTGCGTTAAAAGGCGAATAGGGCAGCTGATTTAGATTTCCTAGGTTCCTGAGATGCTTAAATCGCCAAATTTTATCAAGCTTGTTCAAGATAACTAAAATGTAAAAAACACGTGCACTTGCAGCCAGAAACCACTCGATTCGCGGCGAATATTGGTACTATGATTTTTTTTTAGTTTCGAAAAATTCGGAATCGAAAAATTCTCTCAAATATGAAACGTCAAATGAAATTCGATATCGGGTTTTACGAAAATGTGACGTCAAAATTCCACTGCTCTTAAGATGGAAAATGTATTGTAACTCAAAAGTTATTTTAAGTTAAATATGTGAAAATTAATTTTAAAAATTATTAAGTCAACGAGTATTAATTATTAAATTTACCAAAAAAGTAAGTTTTAAACTAATTTACTAGGAATAATAAATATTTTTATAATAATAGTTTTTATTATTTATTTTAGGCCATCAATACACGTACAACAATTTGAAAAACTTATATGTTTTATGGAGACAAAATAACTTTTTAAATACTCCGCAATTTAAGAAGATTACAAATCACTTGTAGAGTGAGTTAAAACAAGATTTTAATGCTGTTGGTTCACCAGAAAGGACCGTAGAAAGTAAGGTCGCGCTTTTAAGTGTTTATCTTTCCTGTATATTAAACTGTGTCTACACATTTAATCTTAGCAAAGATTTTGAATACAACGTGAATGGGAAATTACGGAAAAATAAATTAAGCGTTTCTGGTGCTGGAGGGGCCCCAATAGGATTAAGACAGTGAGTTCAGTAATAATGAAATTCCAAAATAGAATCAGCAATAATGAAATTCCATTCACAAGTCAAAATATTCCACAACCTACGCAATCTGGAAACTACACAAATTCACATTCACCAAGTCGACCTGCACCCAAAAAAAGGAAACGACCAAAATGCTTTTAAAAAAGCAAGTATGTAGAAGTATGTAGGATGCAGGAGGAATATTATGAAAAATTTAATAAAAGGACTGAAAAAAACAAATCGAAATGACTAAAATTTTAAGAAAAGAAAATAAACTAAAATTCCAAAAGGAAAAGTGGGTAACAAAACAAAACCTGTTATAGAAAAAAATAAATTGAAAGCAGAAGAATTACAAAAAAGAAAACTTGAACTTGAATTAAACGAAAGAGAACTAGATATAAATTAAAACAATTTTATTTGACGAGTCAGATAATAGAAGCAAATTTTATTTATTTAAATTTTATACAACAATTTTTAATTATTACTTTAAAATTTGTGCGTGGCTTCTCTTGTCAAATCTCTCATCTCAACTGTTGGCTTTTCATTTGCGTTTGCTTCGATTGAATTCTCATTTCCAATTGGGGGACGTTGTACCTTGTACATAAATTATGCAGATTTCAGCACACGTTAACAATTTGTGCAGCATTTTGCGGTGTATAATGCAGTCCCCTTGTATGTAACAAACACCTCCACTGGCCCTTTAAAATACCAAAAACTCTTTCGATAATGGAACGAGCTTTGGGATGGATACTGTAAATTTTGATTCTCGTGAGCCCTCATTGTTTTTCCTGAATGGCGTCATCATCCATGGCTCAAGTGCATACCATCATTACATTTAAACTGTGTGAGCCTTTCCTATTAAAAAAAATGATGTTTATTTATAACTGGCCATATTATGTTTATATGTATTCTATCGATGCATCCCACCACTTCCAGAAATACGGTTTTCTGAAAGAAGTGTTCTTTCGATTTTGCTCGCTCAGTCTCTGATGAATCAATATTTATTTATTTCCCATACATAAATGATTCCAAAATATTCAAAGTTCCGCTTAATACTACCGCAACGGTGGGCTGGGCCATGCCGATATAAAAATCCTGCCCTACTGCCTGCTGATAAGTAGCATCCGCAAGAAATCGAAGAGTATTTGCTAGTTTTAATATTGGTGGTTATTTTTAATATTGGTTTTATTCCTCGTTGGTTTGAAGTGTCGTTCCGTTTCGTTCCAAATAAGTTTAAACACTTCTTTTGACACCCTGAATAATTTAATAAACCTAAAAAAATAATGATTAAATTAATTAAATATAGGAGTACCAAAAACTGTTGTAATATATATTACCTTTTATTTGACATATCTAACGAATTAAAACCAGTCCGTAGATGTTTTTGTATGATCGTCCGTAGATGTTTTATATAAGTTGGCGCCGCTTATCTTACTCAGAACCGTCCTCGCTGGAAAACAAACTGGAACTACAAAAATCCAAGTGTATCCATAGTTATTGACCAATCACTCAAATCAATTTAAATCAAAGTTTAATAAACATACTTTTCAAAAAATGTTTGAAATTTTTATTTAGTTTTAACATAAAAACAAATTACAAATTACACCTTGATTTTTCTACAAATGGTATCTTGACTTTTATTTTGACATCCAATAAACAAAAATGTCATCCATTCTGCTATAAACTTCATTGTTTTAAATTTGACAATTCGCTCGTGTTTCATATTCGCGGCGGATCGAATTTTTAGATATCGAATTTTTCGATAGCGAATCCAGTTTCATAATAGCCCCCTGTGCAAATTCAGAAAAAACGCAGGAAACGTAGAGACAGACAGCGTTTGCAAAATAACTCAAAAACAAAACGAATAATGAACGGATAAAGCGGATGATAACAAGATAATGATTCCAGACTATCAACAAATGATATTACCAAGGAAATCAAGGAAGCCATACGTCCCAGTAAATCGAACATAAAAACCCACTATATTAAAAACGCTGGCGCAAATGGTGTTGTGGTTATGGTTGTCTCTTTCTTGGGTCTCGTAGTCATCGAACACGTGCCTAAAAAGGGATTGCCCAAGGTAATTTTCTCTAGCCTTGATGGCAACATGGTCACAAATTGCTAAATTATTCAAAAGCAGCTACTTCGAAAAGATTTTAAGGTTCTATATAGAACAGGCTACGATGCCTTGTAAGAGAGTTTGTCATCCCATGGTGCCAGCGATACGGTCATATTGCAAAAAATTGCACAACATAGCCATGGTTATAAGGGTTGTCCAAATTAATACAAACACATCACTGGCACTATTCTGCTAATTTCCCGGGAACCGGGAACAGGGGAAAGAATTTATATGTGATTTCTGTTGAAATATTTTTTTCCGGCTTACTGAGGAGAAAAATTTGAAGTAAATATTTAGAAAATGGGATTAATTTTTCCAAATCTAATTTGTCAAGGAAAATTATTCCGAGTTTAATTTTGTTTTCAAAAAAAAAAAATCAACACTATAATTTTTTACCACAGTATGCTAGAATTTTTTTTAAATGGAAATTACATATAAATTTTCGCCCCAGTTCCCTATTCCCGGGGAATTAACAGAATAGTGCCACCGTTGCGCAACCTGCAAGGAAACGCAAAATGAACATGGTCACCAAGTAGGTCGCGCTTCCTGAAAGACATCAGAAACATCAGAAATCAAACACTGCAACCTGCGTTTAGCCCACCTCATCATGCAGGGCGCCAAAATAGTTGGATCACGACATAGGTCAAATCAGCAGCATCACTTCTAAAGCCAGAGTAGTAGCACGCTGATCTGAGAATACCACAACTGTAATTAGCATTCATAACGTATGAATGCTCACCATAAATATGGTGAATCTAAGTCAGTTTTGTGTGTAGCCACTGCATATGTGTTGAAATTAAATCGGAAGTTGGTTCATTCTACTTATTTTCAATATATACCAATACAGTGAGCCGATGAAGTATCATATATGCAAAATAGATGAAATGTTAACTAAACCAGCAGTTTAGAAGAAAAGTAGAGAACCTGGTGTCTAGGAGTGATCTTTCCATACTGAACTTTCCCTGCCCAACCTCGTTTTCGTTGTCTAATGGCAACTCCAATAGTGACATAACAATAGGCAAGGAAGCCTTGTTGGGTTCGATAGTTGAGTGGAGTGTGAGAGCTATTTGGATATTTATAGTGACCATAGAGTCGTCACGTTTGAGTTATGAGACCACAAAATAATCCACCTGCAACGTGGCAAAATGCCGACATATGAGGATTTATGAAACGAAATACATGAAGGAATTCTAATCTAAGGAATCTATGTTCTATGCATAAGCTTAGAAAAGCATACCAGCATGTCGATTCTGGTTTTCCTTAGGAATAGGAAAAGGAAAAAATATTTGACATTTTTCTAGCAGTTTTGAATTTTTTCCTAAATGTTTATTCTGGCAATACGGAATAGGAATTTTATTTTTCCTATTTATAGCAGTTTTGACATTTAAAATTCCGTACCAATTTGAGGTACAGAATTAAATTCCTATTCAATTATTGCAGGAGTTACCTAGATAATATTTGAATTAGTAATTTTAAGATTTAAATAATGTTAAAATGTGATTTTTGTTAAAACTATTTAATATATTAAAATAACTGTTACATGATATTTAAAAATTAATAATTTAAATAAAACACTTACAGTTAACTGAAATATTATTAAAGTACCAAGTTTTTCGTAAACTCCCATGAAAATGCAGCCGCCGCTTAAGATTTTATCTAAATGATCGAAAATACGCCTAGAACATTTATATTCAAAAATGCAAAAACGCCTTAAGAATTATGAAGTTATTAATAACAGTATAAAATTCTACCTTAAAACGCTATATAACATAATTGCGTATTATACACCTTCATTTGAAAAGCTTTGCACCACTAACATATCAGATTATTTTTTAAAATAGAGTTGATCCGTTCCGTAAACGTTATGGCTAAATCCGTAATGTTTTGCTTGCTCTCAATCACCTTCGTTGTATAACTCTAATATATTATTTGCCGTTTGTTGTTACTATATATTATATTAACGCAAATTACATTGGCAAATAAAATCATAATAGAAAATGTTCGCCCACTTTTAAATGATATTAGCGCCTTGTCGTTGAGTACTAAAACTAAAAATAAAAATTCCTAAATTTTTTTTCCTGAGTATGCCAGAATAAACTATAGGAAATATTGTATAGGAAAAACCTGCAATATTTTTTTATTCCTATGTAGGAAAAAAATTCCGAATTCCTATGGTAGCCAGAATCGACATGCAGATGGAAAGAAACCAAGTAGCAAACGAGTTAAAATTGTCAATTTTTAGAGGGGCAAGAAATAAGTACTTCGATGAAGTATTTAAAGCGAAGCAAAGCAGTTTCTATCGCTACGTCACGGAACACGGTAATAAAAACCGATGAGGCCTTGTAAACTTAATAAACACATAAATTCAACATTTACATTATTCAATTATAATTCATTCTGATGAGTATATTTAAGAGTTGAGACGGAAATGCATACCCCATAAAATATTTATAAAATGTACAGTAATCGTCAAAATGATGTTCAATTAACATTTTGGAGTTACCGTAACATACCATAAGTAAAAATGATACAAGACTAACTGATTACCAACAAAAAAATAATATTTTTTTTTTGCAATGTCATACCTGTGTGTGTATTACTAACAAACGGATTCATGTACAATTTTAACTAACTACCTTTAACGTATTTTTTGTAAAAAAAATGATGTGTTGTTTCTCCACTGGGGAGAACATGAAATCATCATGACAGAATGTATATTATATTTACCGTTATTAAATTATTAAAACTATGTTTTCCCAAAAAAAAAACAAAAAAATAAATTAAAACACAAGACAAGGTAAACGTAAATCGTAAAATCATTCTTTTTCGTCGCACCATACGCGCGTAATATGATTTTTTCCCCCAAATTACTCATACCCAAATTACCGACAAACTCGTAATCGTAATGTTTAAGCGCAAGCTAATCACTTTCAAAAATTCATTTACACGATATAATATTTAGTATTGATGTGAATATCCATTACTTTTCGCTATTGCTATTGTTGTTGTAACAAAAATGACTTAAAATTTATTTAATTGGAATTGAAAGAAACGTCAAAGAGATTTCTTCGTAAATATTTAAATTTTGTGATATTATTATTATTATTGTTTTTTGTTGTTGGGTAAGAGAAACGAAACGTCAAAATAATATATATAAACACAAAAAAATGAAATTGTAATTTCCGTTCTAAACAAAACGGAACTAGATAAGTCCGTGTCTAGACGTTTTAAGTGATGTCGCAATTTTTTTTTTTTTTGTTTTGTAATATGTTAGGCCATATCATTTTGGGGCCAGGTGCTTTTTAATGTTTGTAATTCTATTATTAATTATGTTGATTGCTATCAAAATTAAAACCTTGACACAATTTTAATTGAGTATTAATTTCGGGCACGTGTAAAGGACACATATCGGTGTTACCCGAACGATACACTGTTTTTCGTATCAGATTGCATGATTGTGACACTTTTAGAATCTCGGGTAGAGAGGCACATAATGCCTACATTTTATCAATTTGATTTAATTTAAAATATTCATGAATTTTAATTTTATCAACGAAATAATATACAAATAAATAAACATTACACGTCCATTTGAAACGAAGTTGAAAGTGTGCGAGGTCTAATTTATTTTACGACCTCAATTTATATATTTATTTGAAAAAATAATTTTATCTATCGTATTTTTTTTCAAAACTAAACCATTTTGTGGGTAACTAAGCTATATGTTGTATATTTTGAGAATTACACAAAAATTGTGCGCTAAATAAAACGAATCTTAAAATTATATAAAGATTTAGATTAGGATTTTTCGTGATGTTTGGCATACATTTTCGGGATAATATTTTAACGTTATTTATTTTATTTGTTGTTTATATACTTAAAAAATAGTTTATGCAATATTCTATATTTAAGGTGTTATGAATAGCTATGGACTAAATAAAATTTTTACGTTTTATAAAATTGTGTTTCTGTATAAATATATATGCGGGTTTGAAAACTGCAAAATGGGGTTAGGTCAAAGAAGATAAAAATAAATATATGGGATAAAAATATTTTTAAATACGTCATCTATAAATTGTAGAATTTTATTGGTGTTTTTCAAAGTTATTGGAATAAAAATATAAAACGATAATATTAAATGATGAATGTTTGCTTTATACATTTGAACATCAAATCAAAATTTGTGATCTTAAACACGGCAAATGTCGAAAATTAATCATAATCTTTAATTTTATTAGATATTAAGGAAACATCAACAAATATTTATTATTCCCCCGTTTGATTACTTTGTTTCCAAACAAAAACCTAAACTGGAGTGGAGTTTAGATTCAAGATGAGTTTATAAATTTAATTTCAGTCAAATGGAATTGGACTTATAGATTCATTGGACTGTATGGCGAAGTACTGGACAAGTGTCCTGGACAACGCAGGCCCTATTCATACAGCCTGTTTGTGGCGGTTCAATCAACAAGTTTATTTTACAAGTAAATTTGTACAACGATTAAAGTAGCAATTCCTAAACTGGGTGTTTCAGGATTTATCGAATTGAATGACTAAAATGGAAGTGCCGTGAAATTCTATTATTAAACAAAAACCGTAGGAATGAAAATTTATGATAATCAGATTTTAGCTGCTCCTCAAATATACGAGACATGTGTTTTAAATATTGTATTAATTAAACATTATATAAAATAAATGTAAATCGAACATCATTCATCAAATGTAAAACCAATCGAATGTTGGTAATTAAAATTTTAAAATCAATTATGTTCATAAAAGATTATTAAATATAAGTTGGACAATTGTTCATTATATTTATGTGATATCAATATAACACTCATATGTTTACATATGACAAGAGGAAATGATGGGAATGGTATTTTTGATGTGTAAGTGATGCGTGAGTAAAGCGCTTATCAAATTTTTTTTATATTAGAGTAAACTTGCAAATGAGAGGAACAGAAATGACGTACCTACTTCAATTAAATATCTTCATTGAAAAAAAAGACAAAAACAATTTTGTACTATACATGGCTGTGTATGTAAAATAGTAGGGAAAACAAAAAAAAGCAATTTAAAAAATGGAATAGGAACCATCGACATTTCCATCTATCAGAAAACAAAAAAAAAGATAAATAATGTAAAAAAATAATAAATTAAGCACCAACGTTTGATGGAGGAATAATACTACATTACATAATTATAATTTATTGAAAATTTAGCAAAAAAAAATTTTCCTGTTAATGGATATTTTAGAACCGCTTTACGGAACATGTTTTTTTTGTAATTCATTCATGCGCTTGAATAGGCAAGGGGGCTGTAGCCATTGATGGCACGACTGCGGCAAAAGATCGGCTCTAATGAGAAGCTCAATCAGTCTTAGCAGCATCTTATGAGTCAGGTTTGTTTATTAAAGAACGTGCGAATGAGCTCTGTCCACATAGCTTGATATCTCTTTGGAGCACCAACGAAGTCAATATTTATAATCTAGCTAAGCTCAATACTCAGGACACAATCACATCTATTGCGACAGATGTCTATATCGGCTGCGATACTGACGAGCAGTTAGTATAAGTCCGTCAAAAGATCCTTAAAATGAGCATATAGTGGACACAAATTGTTTGCAGTACGAACATCTATTTGTCATAGGTTGGCGTTACTTGATCAGAACCAGGTGGTCAGACGACTCTGGATGAATATCGGTACAAATCCACAAGTTGGCAAAAAAGTCAGGTGGTTTAAAGCTGGATGGGCGCAGAAAAATAATATCGATCGATGTTTGGTGCCAATTTCTAGAAAAAGCTCAACTACTTTTTTATCAAAACAACAATCCTACAATAAATGTTAAACGCAGTCATTTTCCAGTCGTTCCTGCGTGTGCCACCAAAATTCATGCATCACAGGGTGGTATCTATAACGAAATAGTATTATCTTACGATAAAAAACACAGTCAACAACTTGTGCATGTTGCTTTATCACGAGAAACGATTCTCGAAGTGGTGTTCATCGAGTCGACTGTCGCTGATCATGTCTTCTATTGAACGTAAAAGGGCAACCAACCGCAGTGGACCCTTTTCAAAATACATGTTTATTGAAATAATATTAACATCACAAAGTAAGTTTCCTCAACCCAGAATTTACTTAAATGAGATTAAATAATACACCTATTTAACTTCTGACATAAATGACAACTAGACGTGTCGCTAGCACCATCTATGTATGGAACCCGGAAATTTAGTTGCGCACCTGATACACTCCTTATAATCTGCTTTCGCCACACGAAGATCTTTATAATGATGAAACTTTATTATTTTGACAATTCTCAATCACCATCTAAATGATCTAAAATGATCATTTCAAAGGTTCAAAGAGATTCCACCTTCATTATAAGAACCAATTTAATTTATTTGGTGGCCATAGTGAACTTCCTTTACAAAGAAAGTAAGTTCTATTAAACTAAAACGTATTTTTTCCCACCTAAAGCAGCACTTCATCCGTTCAGAAATGGAAAACAAAACGAATTATTGATAGGATGTTCCAATAGGAATGATATGAATTTTAATTGACGTTTCGGCCATTTGTAATATGTCATGATCTGCCATTTTCTGTTTCATTATATTCAGTGATGTTTACAATTTCATCATGGTGAGATATACGTAAGAACAATGTTTACAAATTATTGAGCTTTATTATCAAAATAATCGTTCTCCAATTGCAACTTTTCGTGCGCTTTTGCCATTTTATAGTCGTAATAACCGTCCAAGTGTGCTCGCTATTCGTCTAATTGTTGAAAATTTTGAGCGTACATTTTCTTTACATAATGTTCAAGTGCCATCAAGACAAAGAAACGGTCGAAGTAATGCAAATATTGCTGCCGTTCAGGCAAGTGTTGCTGAAGACCGCAATTTGTCGATTCCAAGACGTTCTCAAGAATTGGGACTATCTCAAACCACAACCTGGCAGATTTTGAGAAAGGATTTGGGTTTGCATCCGTATAAAATTGTTCCCACTCATGAACTGAAGCCATTGGACCACAGTAAACGTTGTGAATTTGCTGATTTTGCCTTGAAACAACTTGAAAACGATAACGATTTTTTTACGAAAATCATCTTCTCCGATGAGGCTCACTTTCATCTGAGTGGTGCGCTTAATAAACAAAACTGTCGATTCTGCTGCGAAAAAAATCCACAAATTATTCATGAAAGACCATTACATTCACCCAAATCAACACAGCAAGCCACAGTGCCACACAGCAATTATTGAAAGAAAAGTTTAAATATGTGATACGTTTCGTACCGATATTTCTTGGTGGAAATTCATTTTTAATATATTTAAACATTTCGAATTTTTTTTCTTAGTGTTATCCACAAATTTCCACAAAATTTGTAGATAAAAGTAAAAAAAAAAAAAAAAAAAAAAAAAATCGAAGTGTTTAAATATATTGAAAAGTTTAAAGATTCGATTATTTCAAGAAATTGTGATATTGAATGGCCTCCAAGAAGTTGTGATTTAAAACAATTAGACTATTTCTTGCTTCGTTATTTGAAGTCTTCGGTTTTTAGCAATAAACCAAACTCTCTTCAAGCTTTACAAGTCAATGTTGAATGCTATTCATGACGCACGACTTGATTTAGTTGAAAAAGTGCTCGAAGATTGGGTTCATCGAATTCGTTCCTGCAAAGAAGTCGTGGAGGCCATTTGAACGACGTTTTATTCAGAACTTAATTATATCGATTGTACTGCACATTAAATAAAAACCATTTCAATTTCCGTAACAATTAGTGTGTGTTTTTTTTAAAGAAATCATATCACTCTTATTGGAAAACCCTATACCATAGCAGAAACAGAAGCCACAATGATGTATTCTACTCCCTAGGGACCAAAGTAAATAATTTTAATTCAAAATCTTTTTTCAAATCGATTTTAACGGGTCACCAATTAAAAAAATTTGTTAATTATTTTGTGCAATTACAACTACAAGAAAAGAAAACCGGTATTTCTGTTGATGCTGGCTGGACTAAACTAGCCATTTCATAACCAGTCCTTATGAAAAATAGTATCTGTACATTTTAAACGAATTAAATAAATTTTAAACTGAAGGGAACTCGGCTATTTTAGAAACTTTTACTAGTAACCAATACTTTCGGTTGGTTTTCTAATAGCGTAGGTCATACTGAGGTTTTGGGGAAAATTTATGAACTAGAATTTTCACTACGAGTATAATTTTTTGATTTTCTGCGGCAATATTAGTTATTTCCAGTTTTTGCCTAATATCTCAAAAACTTCCACAAGTATCAAATACTTTAGGTGGTTTTTCTAATAGCCTATTTCATACTAAGACTACATGAAAAATTTGGTGAAAATTTATTTACTAGAATTTTCACTAGAATTTTTTGATTTTCTGCGGCCATATAAGTGATTTTCCGTTTTTGGCTAATATCTCCAAACCTTCCCCAAGTAACCAATACTTTCGGTTGTTTTTCTAACAGTCCACGCCATACTGATGCACGATTTACATGTTCCATTTTTTTCCCCAGTAAAAAATGAAGGGTTAGGTATATTACAATTTTCGTTTGTGAGAGGAGCACGAAACAAATTCCAGTAAAATAAAATTGGGTTTTTTTCTTTTTAATTTGGGGAAATGTTGTTTACATATGGCTGTCTCTGTTTAACTAGTAATTTTTTGTTATTTGCGTGCAGCTCCATTTTTCTGTAAAAAATTTGTTGGGAAAAAAAATTGGAACATATAAATCGTGCATGAGACTACATGGAAAATTTGGGGAAAATTTATTAACTAGAATTTTTTGATTTTCTGCGTCCATATAAGTTATTCTCCGTTTTTGGCCAATATCTCAAAACCTTCCCCAAGTAACCATTACTTCCGGTTGTTTTTCTAACAGCCTAGGCCATACTGAGACTACATGGAAAATTTAGGGAAAGTTTATGGCACTTTTACTTACTTTATTCCTCTGAGATGTTTTATTTAGGGAGAAAAGTGATACAAAACGAATAAAAAATTTCCGCTGATAAATATAACAAAATAAATTCTCTTTAGTGGTAGTGCTGCCACTTGCGACGAGTAGCGTAATCTCTTATTTTTCGCTGTCACTATCTTATAAGCATATAAATTTTAAGTTTTCAAAAATTGTGGTAACATAAACCTATACAAAAGAAAAATCAATTCACTCTTCTTCCTCCCAAGTAATAAGGTTAATAACTGCGGGTATAAGTTTTGAAATAGACGAAATTCCGTATACGGATAAGGAAACAAAATTGAGGAAATACGCGTACATTGTTGATTAATGTAATTGCCGAAGTGTGCCGAACAAGTCAAAATATAGGAAACCTAGACTGAAATCGCTATATATAAGAATTTCCACTGATTTTAAAAATATGCTCTATAGCCATACCCGCGAAACCAAAAATCGAATTATTTATTTTAAAAAATTATGAATTTTCTTTGTCATTTATTGTACTGTCTTGGGAACGGATTGCTTAAAATGTATACAAAATGTGTGATAACTTCCTAAACCGGGGTGTCGTAAACAACAATGAATTTATCAGCCTGCAAAATAGAAGCAAAAAATACCAACACCAACTTACCTTGAACATCAATTTATAAACCTAAGATAAAAAATATGTATTAAAATTATATTCTATTTAAATTATAATATGTAGTTACCTATGTAAGTTTTCCCCTTGACCTGGTTCAGCAACCCCTGAAATAATTATATATGTATTTAATTATGTATCTGTAAATCAAAATAATATTTGTTACCTTTGTATTTTGGTTATGAAATTAAAATGACAGTTGAACCATTTCTAAACCTTATAAATGTCATAGGTACACTTGATAAACATACATTAGAGAATCCGTGTTAATCGTACTAAAATAATAACGTTTTATGCCATCTTTAGGAAATTTAAATAAGTTTAGTATAAGATTTTGTTTTGTCAAATAAAATAAAATTAGAATAAATTCTTTTTAAGCTGACCGGCAAAGCATAAACAACAAATAGCTTTTATTATAAAATATACCAAAACCAATAAAACCAACATCATCATTTATTGCACCTTCTCTGTATCAATCATTTTGTTCGAGGCACCCGGATTGGTACAGATCACGGGGTATGCGTATTATCAGATAATTAATACAGTCAAACCTGTTTTTGGGTATTCTTTTTTGTGCGATTTTTTTTATGCCGTATGAAAATTTTTTATTCTCAATTATCTACTTAAGTTCTTTCAAAATTTCAATCAAATTAGAACATAATTGAATGTGATTAATCTTATTAGTTAATTGACGTTTACTATTTTTTTTCGATATTTCATCACATTGCGTTCAAGTATTGCGTCAGGTTGTGTAATGTTTTGGGTTTTTTACTATAGGTGAAACTTTTTTTATGCAGAGACCGCATCAAAGAAAACTCCTTTAATGTGTTGCGAAATCTATTTTTTACACCTACTCGTGAAGTATCGAAACATTTTTTATGCGTTTTTAATGCGGTTCCTCTTACCGAACTAAAACTGTTTTGACTCTACTCATCTTAAAGCAATAAAATTATTATAGAAACTCAAATGTTTAGAGGTTCAGCATAGTCGCACGGCTGCGCAATTCTACACTGAGAAACATTTTGGTTCATAAAATTAAAAAACGATGTTTTTAATTTCTAAAAGTTATAATTTTTTTGAATTTCAAAAGTATTTTTTTGAAATTAAATGAAATTTTTACAAACTAGTAAATAGCTTTTTTATTTTAATAACATATTTTGTAAAATGGTTTATAACTTACTTTTTAATTTTAAAAAGTTTATTTATTTATTTCAAAAGAAGAGTTCTAGCATTTTAAAACAATTTTTTTGACAATAATGACAACTTGTGAAAATGTTTATATTTATTGTTTGCCAGAAATCCCGTTGTTTTATTTTTCAATTCGTCTATATATGTATTTTTTTTAAGTTTTTTCGGCTACTTTAAACAAAATATTATTTACAAATACAATGACATTCACTGTTCCAGAAATTTTAATTTGGTGATATAATTCGCCAAATCGATATGTTCTTATGTTACACTAAAGGTATGAAGGTTTGAATGTGTGCACTTTGGTCATTGCAACTTGATGTGGAGTATCAGTACGAAACCAAACTGCCAAGAAAGCACTTGAAAAGGTTTTCATTATATTTTTTAAGGGATGTGTGTATTTTTACATAATGACCCTGGGGGTTAAAAATTGGAGAGCGGGAGTTATGTTTCTACATTGTGAATATCATTGTATTTGTAAAGTGTAAAGTATATTACGGTACGGATTACTTTGATTTAATAAAATTGTATGACATTTGTTAAAAAATAATTATTTAAAAATTAAAATAAATCTTTTAAAACTAACCAATAGTTGTTAAGTCTTAAAATACAATCTTTTAAAATTTAAGAAAACTATTTAACATAAGTAAAGAAAGTAATTTTGAAAATAAAAACATTTTTTTATTAAAAATAATTTAAAAATAAAAAGATTATCCTTTCGATGTTCAAAACGAGACTTTTCGCCTAAAAAATATATGTACGGTATGTGTAATCAAAAAACATATTTTGATTTTATATGTAATTTTTTTGTTTTTTCTGTTTTGTTTTCTCAGTGAGCATCTTTTGAACATAACCCACTCTTTTGCGAGTTGACTTTAAACGGAAATGTGTTGAGATATGTTCTTAAAATATTTCGTTTGTTATTTTTATCCGTTAGTGTCATTAAAATTTTAATTGGAAAAGTTTCTGGATTATGTGTTATCTAAAACTCTATGGTAATTAGGTGGAATTGTTTCGAACAGCAAATTAAATCACATTGTGTATATAAAACGCAGTTTTACAACAATTGCGGCTAATCATTATAGTAAGTACATGCTCCAAACGTGAACATCTCATCCATTTCCATCAGCTAATTCAGTCCTATCCCAGGTTCAACTTACCTGGAGTGTGTTCACGAGATTAACATTGTTAACTATTGTAACAACTGTCATTGTACAAATGACGTCATAGTTAACATTGAGATTGTCTCAAGTGTCAAAACAAATGAAAACAATAAAGTTAATTTCTTTATAACACAAAGAGTAACATGTTGAGCATCAAAATAATCACTGTATCCATAAAGCACAATTTTTTTTTAAATAAATATATTAAAAATTGAATTTTGTTCTTTAAATTATTTTCAATGATTGATACCTACACCATTAAAATTTGTAGAGGCAGTCTCGAGTAGGGTTCAGAATGACGTTTGCAATAATGTAGAGTTCGTGAACGAAAAACGCACGTGTTCATTGTGACAATGTAGTTTCATGAACAATTTTGAGTTGTCATTGTTAACAATATGGTAACAATGTAACTCTCGTGAACGCACTCCTGGTTTACATTTAGTTGGCTTTTTTATCAACGTTTTGACATTTAACTGCACTCTTAAATTAATTTATGAATAAAATAAATATTGGTCAGTTCAGTGAGCAAAATATTTATAGTTCAATTCAATTTGATATTTTTCAAATTTCAGTAGATGTTACACATAACAAATTTTAGAAAAGCATGGTATGAGGCACGTTAATTTTAGATAAAATACAGTCTGAATTTAACGTGCCTGATACTAATTTTTGTGACTAAATTACTGACAAAACTCTAAATCTAAATTTTGTTCGCACAAGTTAATTATATATGGCTTAGTAGCAATATGACTCCGCTCTTTTTTATTGAACTAAACGCATTTGCTTGTTTTGTAAATGAAAGAATTATTTACTGCAGGATGCTCCATCTGCAGCTACAACTAACCCCCATCTTTCAGAATATTTACGGATTCCCTCTCTGAAGAAATCCTGTATATTACTCATTTAAAATGAGTGAAGCAAAAGAAATCGAATACGTACACAGTGTATACTACACAATTATGTCTTTGTGTTTGTATTTTTCTTTTCTTTCTTTCTTCTCGTAACAGTATCAAAATAACGCGATCCGGGCGAATCGGTTAAATTGTTATGGTGCTTATTTACTTTTCTCAGCACATTACGTTGGCTCTCGAGCTGTGGAGTGTCATTATTTAACATGCTAATATATTTTATATTTATTTATTTTTTATCATAAATTAATTTTATAAGTTTTAATAAAAAATTATAAATATATGTATTTAGTTTAAATTTCATAAATTTTAAAAATAAAATGTTAACTATAAAAATTTTAAAAATAAAATGTTAACTATAAAATCGAAAATACATATACAATACACAAATATGGCGTTTACAATGGTTAACCCTTTGAGTGCCAAAAAGAGTGATCGTGCTCCTGAATACACTAGCCGAAATCATGTTGGCACTTAAAGGGTTAATATGAATAAACAAAAAAAGAATGACACGTGACTTGCATATGCAGTAAAACAATCATACATACGAAACTAACACAAACACAAATGCTACTACTATATCTTTCCGATTACACTCATTTCGTTTCACTCTTTTGAGACAAAATCGATATACTGGTCTTGAATGGTTGTCCAATCAATAAGCCAATTCAGAAAGAGATGACTGGGGGGTGATGTAAAACTTCCCGTTCCTGTCCTTTTAAATAATTTTTCACATCAATCACAACATGTGGTTTTACCTTGTCGTTCTGAAAAATTAATTTGTCTATTAACCCATTCTGATCGTTTTTCCTCTGTTTGTGGGACAAAATCTTTACCAACATTAGGCGGTTCGTCAATGTCCATAGTTCATTCGCGCAAACATTCCAGAATAAAAAATCACTGATAAAATCACGCTTGTGTAAGACATGAATGTAGACGAGTTTGGACTGAATGTTGGTTGAGTTAGTTAATGAATGAGTGTCAGTGAAGTACATACCATTTTTTGAGTGATTATTGGCCGTAAACTTTTTTGATGCCAAAATTAAAATTCCGGCATTGTTTCCGCAAAACAATTTTTTGAAGTCCAATATATATTTTACAGTGTCATTTTAACCCGTTTATTTGAATTTTGTCTATCATGTAGATAACCGAAGAATGGTGAAGGTTAACTAACTAAGTTGCAAATGACTTCTCAAATAGGATGAAAACATGTTCGTTGACTTCACAGTTGCTCACTTCTAGACGATTTTCATTTTGAAATTTGCAACGATGATAATTGTACTATTTTATCGTAAATAGCATCTCCCATAATCCTGTTGGCATTTAAAATGTTAGTATTCCATTTAATTGACTGCCAAAAGACCTGCAGCGATTCTGAAAAGGTTATGTAGACAACCTTTTCAGAATCGCTGCAGGTCTTTTACATTTAAGTTGTTAACAACAGTTAACAACTTAAATGTAAAAGAGGCCGGGTTGTGTTTTATCAACCAAACCTCAACGCTGCATAGAGTGTGTTGCAAACGATAATAAATTCTATTATGTTATTCATATTTTTCAAAACTCTGAGCGAAGGCCACCATCCCGATCTCATTGCTTGATCTTGCGCGAGAATATTTGAGTGCTTCTCAGAGATCTCAAATACGGTTGGCGAAAAAATAATTTCTTGCCCACGAAAACCATATTTGTCATACACGTGACAGAGTAATTTATTGCAGAAGGCTTTGTATCGCGGAACTGTCTTCTTGCTACGGATACCCACTTGGCGTCGATGGCGCATGAGGAAACATGATTTGTCCTTCAGGTCTTCTTGCAAATATTCGGCTATTTTGCCACTAGTTTCGGGTACAATTTGTTTGAACATATCGCACAGACCTAATCCCAGAATGTGTTGATGGTTTCGTAAAAATTTCAACAGTTCGTTTTATTGCTTCATTTACATAATTAACGATCTCTCGGTATCCAATTGATTCGCTCCTTGATCAGTTGTATAAATTTTTGTTTGTTATTGCTGCACAATTTTGTACAAGTAAATTTTTATTTTTATTTCATTTTTGATGACTTTAAAATTTGAGAGCCACAATCATATTGAGATTATTGTTTTGAGAAAATCTCTACCTAGAAAGTTCTGTTATGTTTACTAATTGTATACAACAAAAACAAACTCGTGCACACAAAATACAGGGTGGCTGAGACCAAGTGTTACCAAATGAAAACGCTGTAATTTTTTTAATTTTGATTATTTTTGATTGAAATTTCTATGGAATATGTTCAATACACATTACATTTTATGAAAAAGACGTTACTGCTCGATATGAACTCCTTTGGCTGTGATTATTTGATTCAGTCTTCCATAGAAAGCATTGCATGCTGACCGAACGTGATGAGATTCCAAAAATTGTCTTTTCTGATGAGAAAATTTTCACCATTCAAAAGTATGTGAATAAACAAAATGATCGTGCTTGGTTAGAGCACAAGTCCAACGATAATTTGGACACAAGAGTTGCCATGCGCAAGCAATCACCAGCTTATTTTATGGTTTGGGCTGCAGTGACTGCACATGGACGTACTCCTCTGGTTTTCATCGAACATGGAGTCAAGGTAAACCAAGAGGTGCACCGCCAAAAGATCCTAAACGATGCTTTGCTACCTTGGGCACGTAAACACTTTAGTTCGAACCGTTGGACATTCCAAAAGGACTCGGCACCGTCACACAAAGCTCGAGCGACACAGCAATTTTTACAAAATTGCGTTCCGCGGCTGATTTCGTCGAAAGAATGGCCACCATATTCACCATTGTTCCAATGTAGTGGTGAAAAATGTGATTTTTAGTATAGCACCTGTCTTAGTGTTTGTTTTTAATTTGTGCCTTGCTAAAGGTGTGTTTCCTGATAAATTAAAAGTAGGCATCGTCAAACCACTTTTTAAGAAGGGTTCACGTGTTGACCCAAACAATTATCGTCCTATCACATTATTGAACACATTTTCAAAAATTTTTGAAAAAATTATTAAATCCAGATTATTGAGTTTTCTAGATAAAACTAATTTTCTTGATAAAAGGCAATTTGGTTTTATTAAAAATTCATCAATGGAACTGGCACTTGTTTCATTTTTAAGGCCTGTTCACGAAAATTTGAACCTTAAGGTATCTGTTCTTTTTATAGACGTTACTAAAGCATTCGATACCGTTAATCATCAAGTGTTACTGGAAAAATTATCACATCTTGGTATTAGAGGTGTGGCACTTTCTCTATTTGAATCCTATTTATGTAATCGAGTTCAGAGTGTATGTATAAATCATATCCGTAGCCATGAAAAAATGGTTAATGTGGAGGTTCCTCAAGGATCTGTGCTGGGACCTCTACTTTTTTTGATTTATTGTAATTCTATATTTGATCTTGATTTGCGTGGTAATATTGTGGCCTTTGCCGTTGATGTCGCGCTTCAATATTCAAATTCTAATACGGATTCGTTGAGTTATGACATTGAGTGTGACCTTAAATTACTAAAAAAATGGTTCTATTTTCATTTCATGGTTCTTAGCTGCAAGTCTAAAATTATGTACTTTAATTTGAGTAGTCCTGTCACTATTTCTGGTTCAGTGGCTTATCACTCATTTGCGTGTAATGACTCTAACTGCAGCAATCTCTGTTTACCCATTGAAGCAGTCAGTTCATTCAAATACTTAGGTTTAAATCTTGACTCTCAGCTTAACTTTAAGAATCACGTGATTATTTTAAAACAAAAACTCCGTCGTACTTTAAGATCATTTTTCCATTTGCGTAATATCTGCAGCTCCGAATTCTTAAAATGTCTCTATTATGCTTTGATTGATTCTCATCTACACTACGGGTTAACATGTTGGGGTGGAATTTATTGGTCAAACATCAAACCATTATTGACGAATCAAAAAAGTGTGCTTAGAATTATGAACCATCTTCCAAGAACTACACCATCTTTCCCTTTGTTTTTAAGTTATAAAATTTTACCACTGCGATATTTATATGTTTTTAAAGTTTTAAAAATGTTTTATTTAATAAGCGGGAATCGTTTAATGAATATTTATAGTGAACCGTACTTGTTTCGTAATAGGAATAGAATTAGTATTCCGCAACCGTTTAAAGAACATTTTAAGATTTTCTTTTCTTACACTGCACCGAAGTTTTATAGCCTTCTACCAACCTATATTGCATCTGTGGGCACTTTTATAGTATTTATAAAATTGTTGAAAGAATGGTTATTCTCAAAAAATGACATTGAGGTTTTATTTAGAATATTATCTTAAATTTTGTCAAAATATGATACTTTTGTTTTATTTATTGAAAGTAAGTTGAATAATTTGTATACATAGAATTTCCAAACCTTAATTAGTTAATTATATTTCTTTACTTTTAATTTTAATTTATTTTTAATTTTTATTTTACTTTTTTTTTCTAATTTGTGTTATATTATTTTTACACATGAATCGTGACTCCGAGACATTGTAAAATCAAGAGCTCACTATCTAGTTTTATTTTTTTATGCTGTACTATTATTTTATTGCAAATGAATTTATTATATGTGATTTTCAAAAATAAAACTATGTAAATAAAAAAAAAAAAACAAAAAAAAAACTTGAATCCTATGGATTTCTCCATATGGTCCATTTTGGAGAGTAAGGTGGTGTCCACTAAAAAATACGAAAGTGTTGATGCATTGAAGTCAGCTCTTGCTCGAGAATGGAATAAAATTCCGCAAGCCCACGTTCGGTCAGCGTGCAATGCTTTCTATGGAAGACTGAATCAAATAATCAGAGCCAAAGGAGGTCATATCGAGCAGTAACATGTTTTTCATAAAATGTAATATGTTTTCAACATATTCCACGAAATTTCAATCAAAAATAATCAAAATTAAAAAAATTACAGCGTTTTCATTTGGTAACACTTGGTCTCAGCCACCTCGTTAGAAGTAAACAAATATAGACCATTTGTTCTTTGATAATTAGAAAAGTAGTGAAATCAAAATTACAAACAGAATATGTCAAGTTAGTAAAGGCGTTAAAATTAGTTAACAAGACGAAAAACTTTGTGTGAATTCCTTTAAACATTGGTTTACAACAAGACAAAACAATTAAATTAAACTAAATGAATTCTTATTATGATTCATTTTGTGTGAATTCCTTAATTATGTACCGTTTCTGCGTGAATTGAGGTTTTAAATTTTAAGGATTCGATAATTGGAAAATTTTAAATACAATATCAATACATTTGCAACCAATAGTCTGTTCGTTCTGCTTCCTGGAAAGCCCAATAAATAAATAGATTTTTTAAAATGTCATTCTCTAATCTAATGAATTGGCTGAATGATTTTAGTTTCACATTTCAACCGTCCAAAGAAATTATGGCAATATGTAGTTTGCTTAACAGAAATTCCTCAGGACAGTATTTTCTAAAAATATGTCGCTACCATAACATGTTATGGTAGCGACATATTTTTAGAAAAAACTGTCACTCGTTTATGTTCCTGTAATTGTATTTTATTTAATCGGATAATAACCTTAAAAACAAATGATTTAACTGTTTAATTTGGTTCGTCTTTTACATATATGAATTTCTAATTCCCAAATCGTTAATAGTTCAATTAATGGCATTAAACCAACAAAAATTAATACGTGCCCGATTTAAATATAAAACAAAAATAATGATTCATATAAGCTTGGTGATTTGAATCAAATTACATACATTATAAAACGGAATTATGATTAGATGACGATCATGCGCTCGCCTGGAGTTCAATGGATTTAGAAATCTGTTTCCACATTTTTTCAATAAACTTTCAATTGCAAATTTAATCGTTTAGAAAATGACGATATACTGAGTAGTATACGAGTATTTATTTACTTAAATTAAACTCAATGTTGTGTTGTACATTGATGACACATTTATTTATTTTTTGGATTTGTCAATTTTGGGGTTTGATTTTATGTTAACCAAATAGTTTTTTAGCACAAACCATTATAATAATCGTAATGCCATACATACATAAATGTATGAATGTACGTCCAAAAAGTGTGATAAATTCTACACACAGTATATACAGTGATACCAAATAAAATATACACAACCTAAAATATACAGTAAACTAGGTCAAGAACATCGAAAGCAAATTGAATATACAATAATGAGGTCTTCACACAATTCAATACCAAAAAACTTATTGGTGTCTGGGCGTTTGATGATTTATTCATTACCCCGAATTAAAAAAAAAATTATTTATGATTTTAAATAAAAACCAAAATTTAAAAAACCAAAAACTTAAGTTTCATAATACGTACAATAAAGTTTCAAGGGCATTTGAAAGCTTTATCGATAAACTTTTACTTCAATAAAGTTATTATCGAAAGGAATAGTTTTTTTTTCAGTTTTTTAAAGTTATTTTCATTTTCGTATAAAACTTTACTTATTTGCATTTTTCATTAAATTGTTTTGGTTCATTACCATTTTTGTAATAACTTTATGAATGCATACAAAGCTAACTAACAATATAAATATAAAGTCTTACTTATAATTTATCAATATACTCGTATGTATACATAAGTACGAGTATAGTACATAAAGTATTTACCAATTAATGGGCGTGAAAAAGCAACAACAAAATTAAGTTTCACTTATTATAGTTTGTGTGTTTTGTAAAGTAGACCACTAGGCCGACAATTCTTTTAGGGGGTGTAAATTTTTCGTATATAACACATATTATGTATGAACTTTCAATTTTAGACGATCGCTTTCATTATAAATTACTTTTTGTAACGCTAATGACATGACTCTCCCCCGTTTATAAATGATCCAAACGCAATATATACATATATTTGTTATTTTGTACTATTGTGGTAACGATTACAAATGTTATTTTATCTTATGGTTGCGGAAGCCTATGTGTTGGTGTGTAATTAGGTCAAAAACTAATTTATCAACATTCAAGTTATATAATAATGATCCATTACAGTTTATAATAAATTAAAATGTAAATTAAGAAAATCGTTTCGACCTCTAAACCAAAGAGGTTTACCGATTGTATAATTTGTATGAAATATTATTGGTGTTTGAAAGCAGCATTCTATTCAACATACACCCAAATTTCAAGAATTTGTTTTATCGTTTTGGAAATGAGGGATGACATATTAAAACGTCTAAATGTAGTAAAAAATCGTCATCACTGTAAACGGGTACACCCAGAGAAATAACATACAACCAAAAAAATTGCGTGCACATTTGATTTATTAAACTTCCTTTTGTTTCAAATTTATAGAAACCTAATTGATTTAGTATGAGACATTGAACTATTGAATTAAAAAATTTTTGTTTTACTTTATTGAAAATATAATTGTTAAAAAGAGTAATTATACCGAAATATTCATCTTTACTATCTACTATGGTCTTTTGCCATTTATCAGGTAGATGATGAATGCCTTCGTGATAGAAACTTGATGGTTACTTCAACTTTCATGAAAGCTAGTCATTCAAATTTGATGATGTCGATGTCAATAAGTGGTAACCAGAGGGAGCCAAGTCTGGATACGCCGCTTGCTGTTCAACTTCCCAGCCTATAAGGAGAAGATGAGTTCCTGAAATAACTCCTTCCAATCCTACAAGACACAAAGTAACACTTTCTTGGAATCAACATTCTTTTTTGCAACTGATGTTGCTGGCTGTCCTGGATCAACTCTTGGTTTTCTGCATTTAGGATTATCGTGATAAATCCACTTTTGACCACCCGTAATGATTTTGTGCTTGTTCTTTCTTTTGTACCGAGAAAGCAAATTCTTCGGTCAGTTTATGAGGAACCCATTTTTCTTTCTGTATTTTTCTCATTGCTAACTGTTCTTCAAGCTCTTTCTGAGTTTGACACGGATTTTCATCCAGTAATTGCGAACACGAAATCTTGAAAACCAATTTTTTACTGTTGAATGACTTACCGAACATCCACTCAAAGTTGAATCAATCATTATAATTCGTTCAGTTGCAAATGACTGACATCTATGTCATAAAAACAGCAATGACTAAGCTACATAAATCCAGAATGGCGGGCGATTTGGATTCGTTGAAGTAAATTTTAAATGCGCCCAACTTCAGAGCCGAGTTTCTACTTGCATACCTAATACTTTCTTGTATTATTTAGCTTTAAAAGTAAAAATTACGACTCAAAATCGATGTCAAGAACAAGACTTCTAATTTTGATGAAAATAGTACGCCTGTTGTGATAATGGATAAACTACCAAATCCAAAACAAAATGTCTTTGAGTCAACTAATCATACAACACCCAAAAAAAGTGGTTAATCTGAATAAACCGTCAGTTAAATTGAAGAAATTACGTTTCTTGCAGCGTCAAAGAAGGTGGGCATCAATTTGATTACTTTTATATTCAAATTAAAAGTTAAAGAATTTGTTTTATTTGACGAAATTTCTTCGAACTAAATAAATTGATTGAAGAAAAGCAATTGAGAAATTTACAAAATTTATTCAATTCAACTAATATCTAGTTATCGAAATGAATAAAATTTCGTTTTTTGCAGCTGGTTTAAATAAAAAAATCGTAAATTTGAATAAATTTTCTCATGCTAATACATTAAATTTAATAAAAGCATGTTGAATCAAATAAAACTATCATCAATTTGAAGAAAATATTTGTTATTTCAATGAAATTGTATTTATTGCGAAATTCAATTGTAGTACAAAAACAAAATGTATATCTCCATTTAATTTTTTATGGCACATTATGATTATCGTGTTTAACCTTTACACTAAGTAGGATGCTAATCGATATTCTAAATTAATATTTTAAAACAAATATCTACACCTTGAAAATATGATTTTAAAATATAGTTCACACCGTCGAAATAAACAATAAACGGAATGGGTTAAAGGGCCGAATGTCGAAGGGCCGAATGTGTGTCGAAGGGTCGAATGTGTCGAAGGACCGAATGGGTGAGAGAGCCGAATGTCGATGGGTCGAAGGGTCGATTTTTTTTTTTAGGTAGAAAAGGAAGAATAATAGATAGAAATATAATTTATTAAATTTGTTGTTTTATGGAATATTTTGTAAATTTTTTATTATTAAACATAAATGAATTTCTTACAAATTTATGTATTTTACTATTTTTCATCTTTGGATATTCTCGGGATATATTATGTTGCATTAATTTTGGTTGATTATATTACTATATAAAGCTATTTGCTCACTGTTCCTGCGACTCCTATAGATCGAACTGGTACGCCTATAATTGCCATTTAAAAAGGGTAGTATATTTAAATGGAGAACAACGACCTTATAAAATGGAGAATAAATAAAATAATAAAAGTGATGTTTAAAATATTGTTTAGCATTTAAATCTGTTTTATTTATTGTTTACTTTGGTATCTCTGCTATTAGTTTTCGCATTTTATTGTTTATAGGGTTGGAAGACCAATGTCGAAATTCCACATATCTAGTCAGCGATACATTTTGGTGAAGGTAATTTTTGTCATTTAAAATTTATTTAAATTCATGAAACTTGTAAGTATCATGTATGCACAATAAATATTATCTTATATATTAATACGCTTAATTTTTAGTTTGTACACCCTTTTTAACCTATTTCCCGTGCGCGTATCTTAATGAAACACATATCAGGTGAAAGGTATTTTTTCATATATGTGCAGAATATATGTTTTATTAACGTACGTGAACGGGAAATAGGTGTAAAAGCCAAGAAACGTTTTCCTATACTGTACCTCTTATAAATTAATCAGGACGCCAGAATGCCATGACAAAATATGTTTGTATTGAACCGTCATTACACCGTGACAATACAGAACAAAACAGAAAACATAAAATGATTCTACATACATACAAACATTTTGGTGTTCTGTCAGTGCAAAAAGACAATTTTGTCATGGCACTCTATCGTCATGACAAAATTTTGCGAGTGAAGATTGACCATAGTACTTACACAAACATAATATCTATGGAAAGTTTGGAATAATAATTTTCGTCCGATTTCAGGCAAAAGTCATTGGATCTCTTAATTTATGCGAAAAAGTCAAGCGAGAAGTTTCGTCCCGATATGCGGTTGATTTGTGTCCAAAGTATATTTCGTAACCGGATAATTTATTAAGCTCTTAATTTCATGCTTGAACTAGCGTGAAGTGTTTCTGCTTTTTGTGTGGTGGTTAATCGACTATATAATCTACATAAGTACATTAGTTTAGTACGTCACAATTATTCATATACAAATGAAAATAACACACAAATAGAGCGGTCCTTTTGTACATTTCTTATTAAATATTTAGATATAAAGTTGCGCGCTACGGCAATTGTGTGCTTTTCCCTTTTGAGATTTTAATATTTAGCAATGGTGCTTTCGACAACATGTATGCGAGTGCAAATGAAGACCTGTCAGCAAAGGTCTTTTACGTTGACGCTCCCGATGGGTGAGGCAAGACATTTGTATTGCAATCACTCATTGCATTTGCCAAGGGGCGTGGCTTGGAGTCCATTTGCTCCGTCTTCACTGGATTCGCCATGAGCTTGATGGAAGGTGGACGTACGCTACACAACATTTTCAAACTGCCGGTTCCAATATTTTTCCAATATTTCCAACATTTTCAAACTGCCGGTTCATCAATGAAGCCAAACTTCTCTCACGCTACCAAGTTGAGAAGCGCGCGACTCATCATGATAGATGAGGCCAGCATCATGCCAGGGGTCGCGCTCATAATCAAAGACAGACGTGAAATCGATTTCGTGTATGGTGACATCAACACAACACTAGCCGAGGGCTCCATCGAGGAGCACGCCACCCTTGCACCCAAGAATGATGATTGTGCGCTAATCAATCAGCAGATGCTTGACCTCCTGCCCGGCGGACAAGAAGTCAAACTTAGTGTTGATAAAGTTGAGAGTGACGACATGAATGAGGAATTCCGCCTACATGTCGAGTTTCTCAACAAGATTGAAGGATCCGGACATCCGCGCCATGTTATCCCGCTAAAGGTAAACGCCATCGTTCTTTTGATGAGGAATTTAAACACTAGCAAGGGTCTTATCAATGGAGCACGCATGCGAGTCGCAAAAATAAACCGTTACAGTCTGGAACGTGATTTGCTGACGGGCTTCTCAAAAGGCGAGCGCGTTCTCTTGCCACATATAAAGCTCTCACCCTCGGAAGGCACCTTCTCATTTAAAATGTCTCGCCTCCAATTTCCCGTCCAGCTCGCGTTCGCCATAACCATCAACAAGAGTTAGGGCCAAAGCTTGAAGAAGGTAGAAGTGTACTTTCCGGCCCCCGTATTTGTGGCCTTTTCACGATGCCGCTCATTTGACGGACTCAAAGTGTTTATGGTTGAGACAAGCGATGAATCAGCTGATCAGGACGGGCGCATTACAACAAAGAATGTTGTTTTGTAGAGATTCTATGCATGTAAATTCATATTTTATTATCCTTTTGTACATTTCTTGAAATCAAAAATCGTTGTTTAAAATGCGCTGGATAAATTAAAAATCATCAGGGACTTTTCTAATAAAAATAAAAAAGATTATCTAAAAATGTTTCAATTTCACTACAAAACAAATATAATTGGAATATTTTTAAATTTAACAGTGTACATTTTTGGTACTATTTTGTTATGTATTTAACGATCAGGAGCCACCATAGTTTAAGATGACACTTCTTAAAAATTATGTTTATAGTAAACAAAAAATAATCCACATGTGTCACGTTAGAGAGGTTTCAAAAAACTTGTATCAGAAAATAAATTTCTGGTTAATTTCCTTTTGTGGTCACTAGTCGTTTAAGATATTTAAAAAAAAATAGATAAACTAAAATATGGTTTTTGAGAAAATTATTGATTGTTTTAGTTGTATTAACTAAAACAATCAATAACTTTCTCAAAAACCATATTCTAGTTTATCAAATTTTTTTTTAAATGTTACTAAACACTTTATTGGCATGAGTCGTGACAAATGTCGTTCAGGAATTTATAAAAAAAATTATCTCTTATATTATAAATTTGCAAAAGATTTTATAAAAGGTTCTCAAGCTGTTTAAGAGTTTAATTTATACAGCGCCATTCACAGGCCGGCAAATGATGTTCTGCCAAGTTTCTTTAAACTTTTTATTTTTTAAGCTAAACCTATTTACAATTTTCAAATTTTTGGAAATTTCAAATACTCGTATACTCGCTTTACAGCAATCGTCGTGTATCTAAGTGTTCATCCTGAATTACATATACACATACGTAATATGATAATATAATTTAAATCACCTTGAAAATATATCACAACAAAATGTTAATATCCACCGGAAATTAAGTCACATTAAACACTTCCAAAGCAACATTTCAGATAACACATAAAACAACAATAATGTTAAATTAATATGCAGACGACAAAACATTGTGTATTATAATATTGTTTCAATAGAAAATATGATTCAAATCCGCAGCTTATAGTAACAAAAAAATATATATATATAAATCGTTATAATGTTTTATAAATAACCTTTCAATAAATATAATAATGAGACTTAACTCACAAGATATACTCGGACATATACATCAAACTTAAAGTCCAACCTCATTTCTTAAATTCGACTTAACTCAATTAGCACGACCGCGCGTATTATTTTATTCCAAGGAAGTCTGACGATTTTTTATTTATTAAATTTTATTTATTTTTTGTTCTGTTTCATTTTAAATCGGTCATCACTCCCTCAAAATATTATGTTAATCTGGTTGTACTCGACAACGTTAAATTTACTTATTTTAACGGTAAACCATATTTTAATACACATGTCGTGATGGAGGAAACAAGCGAAAAATAAAAGTTTGCGATATGACAATCAGATTTTTTTTTTTGTTTGTGTAACACGAAATGTAAATTATAATAAATTACAAAATCGGAATGATCGTATAATTTATAATGTCGAATTGTAATTGACGTATTATGGTGACCGAAATTACTGTTTATTTTTACCAGTGAATCACAATACTGTTGCCTTTTTTTTACTATATAAAGGTGGTGTAAGTACGTGCATAGTAATCATCTTATATTGGATAAAAATTATTTATTAAGATAAGTTTTAATGGTCTGGGGTAATTTTTGAACTTAACGGGATCCAAACAAATTTTTTTTGTTGTGTTTAGTTTAGTATGAATAAAGCAAAAACACCAAAATTAATGAACGTTCTCTTATTATATTTATGACCGGATTAAAAACATGACGATTAATTTAAATTAAGATCGCGCAACAGCAGCAACAAAATATATTACGTGTACTATAAAAGAAACGGAATTTTAGTTGTTTGTACATTAAAATTACAAGTCATAACCTAATGAACTGTTTCATATCTTAATTACACAACGTAAGTGGGCAAAACGTGAAAAAATTCCAATGTCCAAACAGAATATGGATGTATATAATGTATAGAAATAATGTAAAGTGACATAAAATTTCTTTTGCAGGGTCAGAAAGCGTACAGTATTGTAATATTTTATGACCTATCACAACTTGTGACCTTATATAAAATATGAAATCCATAAACGTTTATTTTATTTATTTGCGACGCCAATTTGTTTATTAATCAAATAAATTAAGAGGAAAAAATTATTTTTCTTTTTTTTTTTGCTAATTTTGCTAAATAAACTTTAAAAACAATTGAGTCGTCTCATGTCGTAGCGGGAGACTGGCTTATTTGCTTGTTTAAATATTTACTTATCTATATAGATTGTGAAATTTCGTTCTTTTTTGTTTTATTTAAGACGATAGTACGCGGTACAGTTAATTATATCGTGTATATGTTTAAATAAATGGCGCGGTCTTGTTTAGTAATGGTACGGTAAAAATAAGTGTGTGAATTGCTTTTAAGTGAAATTGTTTACTAAATCAGATTTCTTATTAAACAATTAACGTTAATTACTAAATCAGATTTCTTATTAAACAA